>LOJH01048380.1:1779-14819 GCA_001685095.1 Ellobius talpinus
CTACAAGAGCTAGTTCCAGGACAGGCTCCAAAGCTACAGAAAAACCCTGTCTCGTAAAAAAAAAACAAAACAACACAAACAGACAAACAAACAAACAACAAAAAGAAATATCATTGTGCTATCTGAAAATAGATTGATTTTAAAGATGCCTACCATAAGTGACAGAATAGCCAATAAGATCTTTTAAAATAGAAATGTAATTGGTGAGTGTTGGAGAGATGGCATGGTGGTTCAGAGTACTTGTTATGCCCGGTTCTCTGGCAGAAAAGGTGGGGGCAGAGCCAGATGTGCCAGACTTTCCCTGGGGCTGAGTGTGATGATGAGTGTTGGACAACCCAGATTTCCCCACCATGGCCACTGGGGAGAAACACACACACTGAGTCGGGAGTCTGTCGAAGCAGGATCTTGTTTACTGGTGTCAGGCAGGGTTGTGATGGGGGTGGAGAAGCCTGGGATGGGTTGAGGTAGAGCAAGGAACAAGGGCCAATAATATTCTGCCACGCTAGACGTGGCTGGGCAAAGGCGGGTCTAGGTCAGGTAGCCAGAGACAGGTCTCCAAGCTTGAGCTAGGCTCAGGAAGTTACACTAGACCTAACCAAACTCAAATTAGGCTCAGGAAGTTATACTGGGCTTCACTCCCAAGCCTCATGAGGCCCAACATTGCTACGATTTCAGAGGACCAAAGATTCATATCCCTGCACCCAAATGGTGGCTCACAGCTGTCTGTAACTCCAATCCCAGTGAACCTGACCCTGTTCCACCCTCCCTGGCCACTATGTGCCCTGGTACACAGACATAAGTACAGCTACAACATCCATATAAATTTAAAAGTACATCATTCTTTAAAAGGGGAAATATAATTGATGAACAGATTATGCTTGATTGAAGTCTCAGAACTCTGTAATACAGGAGGGCTGTGTGGGGACCTGCCATGCAAATTTACACACACAAATAACTACAAGGAGCACATGTCAGGATACTAGTTGACAAAAACAGAAATTTGAAAAGAGGGAAGGCTAGCAAGATGGTTCGGTGGGTTAAGGTGCTGGTCACCCAGACTGATGCCTTGAGTTCAATCCTGGTATAACAGAGATCTGCCTGCCTCTGCCTCTGGAGTGCTGGGACTAAAGGCATGAATTACCACCACCCAGTAGGAATTGTATTCTGAAACTTGTCCTCTGACCTCCACAGGAGTGCAAGGATACCAAGGACTCACATGCATGCACACAAAATAAAAGTTTAGAAAAACAGCAAAATAGTTGTAAAGGGGCAATTTCGCGAAGTCATGATACAGACACACTATTTTAGGCTTAGATATTTAAGTACAATGAACTCACAAGGTTGTTGCCACAGATGGGTGTCATCCTTACAATCTAGCCCCAGATGTGGTCTCTTAGCTCTAAACAGTCCTGTCTCTCACATAAAGGGCCATCAGTACGTCAACCATGAGGGGACCTCCAGTTGTGTTGGTTCTGCTTCACTGTAACTCTCCTTGGTGGCAGCAATGGATGTATGGCAGCATTAGACCTCAGTGACAAAACACTGTATGGTCAGTCACCTGCCTCCAGTGAATGGGAGGGCAGGAGAGTGAGGATTAATTAAATGCACCCTGCAAGGCTGGTGGTGTGTCCTCTCTTTCTAATGGAAGCATTCACATTTAGTACACGGGGAAGACATGACAATTGGAATGCTTAAGTATGTTTTAATTATACTTTTATTCTACTCTGTTCCATTTGAATACAAGCATGTCTCCCTGGTAACTCACTGCACTTCTGATTAAGCAGGAGTGATTGCTGGGGAGTCTATGCAGGAGGGAGGGATTAGCCTGAATGCACTGTGAACTAGCAATGGGAAGGCAGAGCCATTGAGAGTTGAAAAGCACTGCAAACAGTCTCACAAGAAAATCTCAGAGTTTCCTTCCCTCCTTTATTGCCTTTAGGTCTGACCCTCTCAAAGTGTTGTTTTCAGAATGGTATTGTCATCCAGGAGGGAGAGAGGCATCCATGCAGGAGGAAACTTGTGCTGCAAATTGAATCTTCCATATCATAAAGGGATAAAATGAAGAGCTGAAAATTCATACATACACACCACTTTAAAGCTGTGTTTATTGCTCAAACTCCCAAGTGAGGAGAGATTTTTCACTCAGAATTGACTTAGGACCAATGAAAGTGAATTCTTTAATTTCCCATTTCAGCACCAAATGTGAGATTATGCCAATGAGTTTTCTATTTAAAATCAGGAGCATTTGTTTTACAGAGGGTGACTTTACAGGCTCCTGTGATTGGTCTTTATTTCCGAGGAAGGTTAAATCGTTGCATTTAGCTAAGGGGAGGCACCACAGCATGAGGCATTCACAAGCCGCAAGTCTAAATCTCTCAGTCAGCACGCCTTGGAGATGTACAGTGATAGACCCCATGAGTGCTCATTATTGAATCTTTGTAAGTGATGACTGTGTGTCTGTGTGTGCATGCGTTAGTGGGGACTGAGTTGTATGAAGCACAACCTTGTTGTCAGTCCTTATCTTCCACCTTGTTTGAGACAGGGTCATTTTGTTACCAGCTGCTGTGTGCACTGTTCTAGGCAATAGGCAAGCTCCCAAGAAATTTCTCTGTGTTTCCCTCAGACCAACCCATAGGAGTGCTGGGATTACAGATGCTTGCATGACTATGTGGTTTCTGGAGATTTGAGCTCAGGTCCTCATGCTTGCACAACACTTTACCCACTGAACCATTGCACAAGCCTTTTAAAAGTTATTTTAAGCAATCATTAGTAAGAAAATAAAGGTAAGGAGGACTGAAAATGTAAGTCCCACAAAGAGTCTTTTGTAGGTAGTACACTTTCCCACAAATGTCTATTTTGTATTCTCTTTCCCTCCTTGCCCTGTGTCTCCCTCTCTATCACTCATTCACTCTTTCTCCCCACGCTTTCCTTCTTCTAGTCTACTTCCTTCTCTCTGTGTCTCTCTCTTCTCCTTTCCTTGCTCCTCTCTCCTCCCTCTCTCATTCTTCCACTTTCCATATTTTCTTCCTCCCTAAACTGGCCTTGAACTCACACAGTGTCCAGAATCACCTCAAAGTGTGCATTTTCTTCCCTCAGCCTCCAGAGTTCTGGGATGACAAGCAAACACCATCCTGCCTGCTTACAGCTTCTTTCTGTCATGTGCTATTGGGAAAGACACTTCTTTGAACATAAGTTTCACCTTAGGTAAAATGAAGGGAAAAAAATCCTTCTCAACATGTTTGCAAACAAAATAACAATGAAGATGTAATGTGTTTCCCATGAAATACAAGATATATTGAACCCAGTTTTACCTTTGCCTGCATGAGTCAAGTTAAAACCACTGTGTTTTAACTCATTTTTAGTGCTATACCATTATGCTTATAGCTACTTATCTATGGAGGCGAAGGGAACAATTCTCATGTATTTTTAGAAAGGGAGGGAGGGCTAATTTTTGGTTCACAGTCTGAGGGTACAGTCCAGTACAGTGGTGAAACCATGATAATCGGAACATGAGGCAACTGGTCTCATTGCCTCCGAGGGAGCAGAGAGATGAATACTAGTTAGTGCTCAGATATTTTTCTACATTTTTAAAAAGATAGAATATCCTTTATTCATTATCGAATATCTTCATGCATGTCAACAATGCGCCTTGATCAGTGTATGCCCAGGAGCCCCAACTTTCCCAAGAACTCCCAACACCCATGTTCTTCTCCTCTAAATGCCCCCATTATACTCTCTCCTCCCTTCAGTTCCTCTCTGTTTTTATTAATAATCCACTGGGTTCAATTAGAGCTGCCTGTTGGAATGAGCCATGACCTTTACAGTTTGATTCTGTGTTAGTAACCACACCTACAGTGAGTCCCTGAGGACAATGGGCACGTCATGCCCCAAAGGCAGCATTTTATTAGTGTCACTTTTTCATAGTTTTATTGTTCAGTCACGAGAAAGACAATTGGAAAGATACATTGGCAGACAATCAACCTTAGCCACTTCTTGGGAACATGGGGAGTGGTTGCTGTATCTGCAAATCTCTTCCTCTTATAAGTGAGAGGGGCTTTCATGTGCATGGTACATCCTCTAAAATCCCCCAAACTTCTGTGACTTCTGCCATAACCTCAAGAGAACTCTTAACTCTGATGAGAGTTTGTTGTGGAATGAATATAAAGTGTCCTCTTGAGGCTCCTGCATTTGAACACATGCCCCTGCTGGGTGCTGTTTGGGAGGTTACAGAACCTTTATGAGGTGGAACTCTGATGGGGAATTGCGTCAATGGGAGCTGGCTTTGGCTTTGACGTTTTGTAGCCCGGACCTAGTCCATGTTTTCTCTCTTTTCCTGACCATTGATGCAACAGAATGGAAATACAAATTAGTAAGTCCACCACCCACAAAATACTTGACAAGGTTCTTCATACACCAAGTGATATCTACCATGTCCCATCTATTCCACTTATGAGTATATATCCAAAGGAAATAAAAATCACTTTGCCAAAAGATAACCAGAAAACTCACATTTATTACAGTTGGTCACAAGAGTCCTATACAGTCACCTGAGTGTCAACACAGAAGAGAACACATGTGAGGAAAACACAGTTGCTTTGTTATCAAGATGATTGAAATCTTTTTCTCACAAAAATGTATATAACTAGAGGGCATTAAGTCAAACAACATAGCTAGTTATAAAAGCAAAAGCAAGTATTTGCATGCTGGTTTTTTTTTTTTACATTAGGAACTTTAAAATGGTGACCCAAATCAGTAGTACTAGTACACATTCGGAAAGGTGTAGCTCCCCGGCTACATATGAAGAAATAATGGGTCACATTAGCCAGTATGCACTGTATACTGCTGCAGAGATACCACCCAGCTCCACTATATACCATGTGTTAGTAGAAGTTGTAAGATGTTTCAATCCAGAGAGGAATCATGATGAACCTTGTGTTGAAGAACAAATGTTCATATATTAAGAAAAGGAGAAGACTTTAAAAACCCTGTTTCACTTTAGATAGACAAATTTTCCCGTTTGTACACCTAGCATTCTTCCCTAGGCAACTCCCTAGACGAGAAGCCTTTCCTGGGGTTCTGGAGTTCTCACAGTGAGGGTTTGGACTGCCTTCACTCAGCACCTGGTGGAATGTGGCCTTCTATTGTCAAGCACTGAGAGGGCCGTACTGAAGCCTTAATTTTTGGGTGGATTTTTCTGAAGTGCTGAGCATGGACAAAGTATATGAGTGATGAATAAATTGAGCACCATCTCTACTGACTGAGACTCCATCCTGATAAGGAAATGCATAGACTGAGTAGACAAACACATTGCTATTAGAAGTTGAGAATGAGATGCGACAGTCACGTGGTAGGAGCAGAGTACAGAAAATACAGTGTATGTGAATGCAGTAGGCAGGCCTTCAGGGTTTCAGACAGAACAAGGGGGATTTTGCTACAGAAGAAAGATGTGAAGTGAACTTTTGAGTATGAGAAGGAGTTAGTCATTAGAGAGAAGCAACAGGAGGGATGCTCTAGGGGAGGGTGATTATTTTGCAAATGGACAGATGCAAAGAATGCAGAGTTATTTCAGAGATTAAAAGCCAAAGGAGAAGACTGGGAAGAGTTAACGTGAAGAGGGTGGGTACAAGAATGATGAAAATGTTCAGGCTCTCCAAGATTGAGTTTTTAGAACTCAATGGAAATAAAATGGAAATTACACACAGACATTTTCCACAGCTTTATTAATATATGATTACCTCAGGAAACTCAGGTGTTAAAGAATGATGTTCCATAGTTTCAGAATTTGCAGATTCATGCAGCCATCTTTGCTTTATTTTCTTTTCCTCTTACTTTGATAAAATACCCTGACAAGAGCAACTTGAAGGAGAAAAGTTTTGTTTGATTTACAATCCATGTTACAGCAGTCACTGCGAGGTTGTCAAGGTGGAAGCTTCAAGCAGTGGGTCACTTACATCCTAGTCAAGAGATGTGGGGTGAGGGGAGGTTGGGCCGAGGGAGGTCAAACTGTGATTGGGCTGGGGGAAAATTAATTAATGAAAATTTTTAAAAGAGCAGAGATCAAGCGATAAATTAATCTCCACATACTTGTGCTAATCTTGCCTTTTCTACTTATATGATCCAAGATCTCCTTTCCAGGGAATCTCACCACCCACAATAGATATACCTTTATCCTAATCAAGATAATACCAACAGACACACCTTCAGGCCAAACTGATTAGATGATTCCTCACTGAGATTGCTTCGAGGCGATTATATCTTGTGCTGTGCTCTCAATTCAAACCAATCATCATTAAAGGTGCGGTTTGCTTTTTATTGTAGATAAGTTTCCATAGCATACAATCTGTTTATACTTTATGGTATAGTAGCATCTAGAGAAACCACAGTACTGCATAACTGTCTCTCCTTTATGTTCCAGAATATTATATTCTAACTGACTTGAATACCTTGCACAAAAGCCTCAAGGTTATTAAGCAGTTACTCCTCGTCTGCTTTCTGTCTCTAGATTTGCCTATTCTCACTATTCTTTTTAATGTAATCCTGTACTTATTATGTGGCTTTTGGTTCTCGAGTCTTGATTTAATGTGGTTTATCCAAACATCAAAAAGAGCTCTGTTCACAATCACAGTCATGAGGAGGTGAAAACAATTCAAATGTTTATCCATAAATTGATAAATAAAAAGAAATGTATTTCAATTTTATATAATTTATATAATTATACAACAGGATGTTATTCAGCTATAAAAAGAAGTGACCAGAATAAAAATGAGTCAATCTTTAAAATATTACAGTATAGAATATATATGAAACATTTTTTTGGAAGATTGGTGGGTGTTTGTGTGTGTATGTGTGTGAGTGTGACAGTGGGTATGTGCATGTGTAGAGATCAGAGGACAACCTCAGGTATTGGTAATTATCTCCCATCTTGTTTGAGATAGGCTTTCTCTTGTTCTCTAATGTATGTGACAGGCTAGTTGGCCTGGGGACCTCTGTAGATTCCAGCTGCCACATCACTGCAGAAATACTGGGATTCCACCTGTGCACTAGTGATTCTGTATTGGATTTACTTGGGTTTAGGAGATTCTAAATCAGGTCTTCATGCTTGAGTGGCAAGTGCTTTACCCACTGAGCCCATCCTCCAGTCCCTGGAAAAGTTTTAAATAAGGACACAAAAGAACACATTATTTTTTGAATATTGTTTGTGTAATATAGGGTTGATTGAAAGAAGAAAAAGAAGAGAAGATGAGATAAAAAGCTATAATTGATGAAAGCGTTTGCTTAGATAGGAAGCTGGCCTCAGAGCGAGGAAGCCTGGCACATTAAGAGGATGTGTGGAGGCAGAATCATCAGGCTTTGTACCTCACTGAATTTAGAGACTGCAATGGACAAAGAAATCAATGCCGGCCACAGGTAAAGAACCCAGCTGTCACACAAAGCACCATATGGTAGAAGATAGACCAGGAGAAAAGTCAGTTGCAAGGAAATGATTATGTCCAATATGTGTCAGCAGGGGTGTAGAAGAAGTAGGCCTTGTAAGCAGTGATCTATTTTTGGAAATGATATTCTCTGTAGAAATGTGTACAACATAGAAAGTTCCTCAAGAAAACATGTTAAGACTATTTTCAGCATCTAAATAGATAGGAGACATAGTCTGTTCTTAATATGAATGCCGTTGCAGTATAAATGGGTACAGGGAACCATGGAACTGGCCTGGACTTGCTACCTTGAGAGGCATGTGTTACAGATTTTTCAGGTTAGAGTCCAGGATGCCTGGGGCACCATGTGTCTTCCTTCCAGAGAGACCAATGCACCACCTCAGGCAGTGAAACATTCAGGTCACTTTGTGTTTCTCTATATGTTCCCTTAGAAGCCAAGAAAATATGGAAGCTTGACAGGACAAATGGTCTTAGACATTAATCTTGAGCACCCTGGAGAGCTTGCAAAGGTCAGTGTATCCTGGCAACTACAACTGCATTGATCCTGGAAATTGCCGTTATATTTTGTTTCTGATAAAGGTATAAAAAGTCTGATTGTTCTCAATAAAAATTGCCACAGTGTAAGTTTTGCTGTGCACCCTCCAACTGGCCTAGTTTCATTCCTTGAGGCCGTACCAGGTGACCTTGACCCGGTAAGTAGGTGCATGCATTTACAAATGGGCACACACACTCTGAAAGAAAAGTGTCTTTTGTTGTAATAGTATCTCAGAATTGGAAACTCCCCAGATGCTCATTGACATCTGTGTGAATAAATCAACCAATCAACTGTGGCACTGTCATATGATGAAATAGTGTACAGTGATGGGTACAAGGACCAACCACATGTGGCACGGTTGGTCTCTAAAGGATGAAGGACATTCCTGAGATCCTCTATTATCTTCCTGTCCCTAACTTAATGGTTCTGTGGTGTCTTTTTTCTTTCTTTCTTTCTTTTTTTTAAGGGGTGAGGATTGCAGTTTTATTTTTTGAAACATGGTTTCTCTGTGTAACAGCCCTGACTGTCTTGGAACTCTTTTTGTAGACCAGACTGGCCTTGAACTCATCGAGTTCCACCTGCCTCTCCTCCCGAGTGCTGGGAATAAAGGGTGTGGCACCACCGCCTGGCTTCTGGTATCTTGATTAGTCTTTACTTAGAGGTACTCTTTCTTCTCTGGCAGGTTTTCATATCTTTGCATGACCTACTTGATTCAGTGGCAGGGTTTGTGCTCCTTGAAGAAGTGGCGACAGAACTGAACACAGCTAGAAGCTGACACATGAAAGAATTCCTGGGGTATGCTGAAAAATGAAGAGATGGACAGTAGCATATTGGCAGTGAAAGGATAAGAAACGTTGTAGAAGACCACTACCTAGAGAAAAACAAGCAAACAAACAAAATAAAAACCAAAACAGCTGAGGAAAGAGGGCCAGGGATGAGGAATGAGATTTTATGTAACTTTTTGGAGCTTCTATCCCAACTCTCAACTATCTCCTCATGCTTAATAGAGAAAAACTAATAAAATGGTGTGTGCTTTATTTTTTTTTCTTTTCTGACAACAAGTTACAGGTCTTCCCCACCCCATAAATATGTGTGTGTGTGTGATTGGTAATTGAATGTACAGGTACATGTGGTGTGTGCTGGTATGTATAACAATGTGTGAATGCATGTAGATATCAGAGGTCAACCTCAGATGATCTTTGGGCTTTGATCACATAGGATTTTTTGTTCTTTTGTCTTGTGTTGTTTTTTGTTATTGTTGTTATTGGGTTTTTGTGTTGTTTTGTTTTGTGAGACAATGTCTATCACAAGAATGGGAGCACACTAATTCAGTTAAGAGGCAGGGGAGTAGGCTCTAAGGATCCCTTGTCTCCACCTCCCCAGGACTGAGATCATAAGTACATGCCACCATATACAGTTTGGGTTCTGGGGATTGAACTCTGGTTCTCCTGCTTGCATAGCAAGTCCCAAGTTAGTTCTAAAAGGGCAGACCCAGGGTCTGTTGAGGTCAGAAATTTCTCCTATGTTTCGCAGTGAATAATCACTAGAGCTGACTTCAAATGTATCAATAACCCAACATACTTCACTTTCTTCCCTCCATAACGCTGGCTGTTTTCTTGGCTCTCTATATTTCCCACTTAAAGGTAGAAATCTCTACCCAAGATGTGGTCAAAGGCCTGTGTCGAGGCCTCAATGAAACAGGAGAAAGAGACAGTGCCATCCAAGAGAACTGAGAATGCTGGGCCTTCTTGGTGACATTCTTCTGAAATTTACCTCAGCTTAAGATAGGCTCTGAAGAAGACTGTGATAGAGAGAAAAAACAGTTCATACATTCTGCTAGGTTGTCTGTAAGCACTCAGTTTCCTGGCTCCACTGTGGTTTAGTGTGTGTTCATGTGTGTGGGTACACATGTATCGGTTTGACCACATATGTGGTTTGACCAGGTATGTAAAGGCCCAACAAAAATCTTGGCCACCGTTCCTCAGACTCCATCCACCTTGGTTTTTGTTTGTTTAGGGGGTTACAACCTTATACCACCATTGCTAACTTCTCATGTAGAATCTAGGGATTGAATTGAGATTCTCTCACCATCCATAACACAAAAAGTTTCCAGGCTGAGCCATTTCCCCAGCCCTCCCAGATTAGCTCAGTGACAAACTTTGAACTGCTGTCACTGCTCGGAGACTGAAACTGGCAGGCAGTGGTTCAGTCACGAAGGCTACCACATCCCTCTCTCCCTCTCTGTGCTCTCCCCCAGGAACCTACTGTGCTTTTTCCTGACATTTTCTCCTTGCTGAGGAAACACATGCACCCAGTACATCTGTCTCCTCCCCAGAGGGTGTTGCTCTTGTTATTTGTTTGTTTCAATTAATATTCTCACAAACCCAGTCAGAGATGATCTTTCTAATTAGGTGGCATGCTTTGTTGGTCTGTATAGACACCATCCTGACATGGGCCTCTTTTCCCTTCTGTCAGAGCAGAGCTTTCTCCTCTTCTTCAGCCATGGTTTTCAGATCCACTACATTTTGTGCCTAACACTTCCTAAAATTTTAGACAGGTTAAAAAAATGAAACTAGCCTTTTTATCACAAAATGTGACTTCCTCATTATCCTTTTTCTACAAAACTTGATTGAAGGGTGGATGATATGTGGTATTTGTTACAGGAATTGCTTAACAAACTGTCCAGATTGGGTGGCATGCAGAAATACAAATGCATTTTTTCACATTACTAAGAACAGAGTTCTAGAGCTCTGTTGCCATCAAGTCAAAGTCCCTCTCAAGTCTCCAGGTGGACACACTCTGTTTCTCTGTACAGTTTCAGGCAATGCTTAACTTTCCTTGGCTTGTGATGACAGCACTCGAATGTGTGCTGTATCTTCATATTGCCATCTCCATTTCTGTCCCTGTGTTTTCCTTAGTGGAGGAAAATTATGAGGATATGTCCACACCGTGTGAGGTGTAGTGCTGTGATTGCTGTATTAAAGAGCTGAATGACCATTAGCTAGGCAGGAAGCAGTTACCCAGGACTTCGGGAGACAGAGAGGACTCTGGGAAGAAGAAAGGTGGAGTCACCAGTCAGACATGGAAAGGAGACAAGAGGTTCAAGATGGAAAGATAATGCCATGTGGCAGAGAATAGATTAAAATATGTGTTGATTTAAATTATAATGAAGCATCCAGAAGTAGAAATATAAAAACGTAAAATTATAAACCTATAAGAAATTGGAATGGACCATCATAAGCTTTGTCAGTAGCAAGAGATTAACTTTTAACAATGGCTTTTTAACTTATAGCTAGCTCCTCTGTCAACAGCCAGGGGTTAACTTTTAGCAGTAACCCCCTGACCTGCCCCTTACAACTGACTACTTCTGTGAACCAAAGTTAACTTTTAATAAAGGTTGTGTGAGACCCCGTCCCATAAACTTTAACCAAGTGTTCCTATGTGACTTTCGGCTTCACATTGTTTTGTGTCCTTCCCTGTAGGAAACTGGCTATGCCATGAAAGTTGTAAAGTTCTTTATAAATACTATTAGCTGGGAAAAATACCTGCAGGACTTTGTTATCACCATTTTAGCCAAAACCTTGTTATCAAAAATTGTAAATCTTAAAATGCAAAATGAATCTAAGCTTTACCTCGAAATCATAAAATTCCTTTGTCCATGTTTAAAGTTTACTTCTTGCTAGAAAGAGGGAGTCAGAACCCACTCCCATTACCATAGTTTCAGAAGCTCAGACACTGGCTGTAGTCTCAGCTAGCTGATAAACGTTGTGTACCCCACGGTGATATTATTTTTCTGGAATAAAGTTTCCTTCTGGTTTCCTAGACTTTGGTTGTCTGCCTCATCATTGCACAACCCAGATCCAACAATAAGAGGTACTTGAGACAAGCTTAAATTAAACACCAAACTTCATAATTAATAGTAAGTCTCTGGGTCATTATTTGGGAGCTGGTTGGTATGACCTTTTCCTGTCTGACTCTCTACAGAAGATATTTGTAATTAAATTTAAGGTGATATAGGATGATCATGTCTGGAGGTTTGAGACTGGTTATTCACACAAGGGCCCTTTTCTTAGGTGTTACAACTCAGATTGGTCAGTAATTTAGATGTGAGCATCTCAAGGATTTATCCATCCTGCTTTCTGTAGAGTAAGATCAAATGGAATGTATGACAGAGATTAACTCTATTGCTTTAAGAAGAATTTTGCTAATTGCCATCACTAGTAACAGAAGGAGTACAATGTTTCTTACTCTTCAAAGCTAAAGCCCAAATGAACCAGTAGCTAAAGTCTATTCTAAAATATATTGTTTTTCTCCAAGATATGTCTTTTACAGAAATACATATAATTATGAGGGTTACTTTATTAACTAATTTATGTTCTTTATAAAACTATGTAATACTAGTTACAAGATCCAATCTGCTTTTGTTGCTCTATATATCTCCAGACATTTTTATCTGCTAATAAACCTGTGTATTGAAGACCTGATCCCAAGATTATTCTAAATATATACACATACACAATCTCACTTAATTGTTTTATAAATCCTAAGAATAATTTATGACAGCCCTACTCTTTGATGAGTGAGTTTAAAGTTACACGCACGCGCATGTGTGTGTGCGCGCACACACACACACACACACACACACACACGGAGGCAGGGAGGACAAAGGGGCAGGCAACATATCAAACTGGGTTCTCAAAACACCTTGCAGAAACTGACTAAGGAAGCCCATTTGCCCTTTTAAGGTACACAGCTGGGGTACTCCATGGAGAAACTCAGGCAGAGTTGAGTGTCCTCTGGTTATGCTTCCAAGTGAAAAACAAATAGAATAGCTATAAATGACATCATCAAATCTGACAGCCAGCAGAATCCAATCAGGGAAGTCAGAAACAGTTGCCTAGAGTTACCTCTGAGCTTTCTCTCCATGGTTGAGGTTCCCTACTCCTCTCAGCTCTGCAGGCACATTTATATCAGAGGATAAACAGTAGCTGAGTCTTTTTTTTTAAATTTGAAGGTAATATTTATTTTTTTTCATTTTTTCTTTTTTATTATTATTATTAAAAAATTTCCAC
>LOJH01048381.1:0-13039 GCA_001685095.1 Ellobius talpinus
TAGATAGATAGATAGATAGATAGATAGATAGATAGATAGATAGATAAAAAAATACTAATAAGGGGGAAGCCAATAAAAGACAGCTAACATCAACTTCTGGCCTCCATGGGGGAACACGCACGCGCACGCACGCACGGACACACACACACACACACACACACACAAAATCCTCCAGATGACTCTAAGGAGTCCACATCCATCCTCTTGGGTGAATATTACTTTCTCCCCACTCTTTCACTTAACCCTGTACTTATAATCATATTTAAATCTTTTAATTAAAAAAAATCACTCCAGTGATGGAATACCAACAGCTGCCCGCTCTGGGAGCAAGCCGTCCCAGCATACCTTGAGCCAAGATGTCAGACTGTACATCTCCATCATAGTTCTTGCAGGCCCACACAAAGCCACCTGAAGACTTGAGCACCTGGGCCACCATGTCGTCGATGAGCCGATGCTCGTACCATATCTTATTCTTGTCAAAGTCAGTCTTATAGTGCCTGGGGGCAAAAGGGCTTGTTTTGGGGAGAGGACAAGAGGTCGACAGCTTAAGGACCCCTCCCTGCACCTCAAAGCTAAAGCTGAACCAAGCGCACCGGGAGCGCAAGCTCCCCAGGTGGAGTAGGGATGGCGCAGGGGAGCTGGGAGGCTGCGGTGCCCTCAGAAAGCGGCAGAGGCTGTTACTTGTCAAAGATCTCCTGGAAGATGTCCTTGAAACGCCCGTCATAGGCCTTCAGGATGGTGTTCTTGGTGCTCAAGTAGAGCGGCCACTTCTTCTGGAGAGCGTACTGGAAGCAGCTGTGCGCAAAGCCCGAAATGGACTGTGGGAAGAGCGGGCAGAGCATGGCCCCCAGCCTGAGGACTGCCAGGCTTGCCATGGTCCCAGGGCCAGGGCCAGCATCATCTCCGTAAGATTTCTCAACCCTTGCCACCATGGAGCGAGCCCCTGCTGTTCTGGCGGGCCCATCTTCTCCCTCCAGACTTTTGGGAGCAGATCCCACCACCTTCGCTTCGGACAGTTATCACACTGTCTTCTTAAACCTTAAAGTCGCTGCAGGCCTGGGTGGGGGCAGCCCCGGTTAAGCTGCCTATCCCGACCGCTAGATTTGACTAGTGTCTCCAATTTAGCCAATTAGAGCCCTTCTTCCCTGCTCATTAGTGATTGGCTCAAAAGTGGTCATGTGACCCAATCCTGGCCTGCACAAAGAGGAGCTCTTTTCTGACCAAGTGTTCTCTTCCATCTCTTCCCGGCCAACAGAAGTAAAGAAAGCTACAAAATAGGCAGAGGTAGAGAGGATCGGGCGAGGAGGCCCTGGCCAGCCTTACCTCATCGGTGTTGTACATGCCCATGCCCACGCCGCCGGCGGGGAAGTTGTACACCTCCCATTCCTTGGGCGCACTGCCGTCCTTTGGGGTGAAGACCATCTTGAACGTGCCAGCTCGATCTGCCACAAAGTCTGTGGCCTTGTACTGCAGAGGACAGGTAGTTCGAGCCAGAGCTTCCTTTGGGGCGCGTGAGTCAACAGACTTTTGTCTCCAAGCCCGGCCTACCTGGTCCCCATGGGCGTGCCTGCCTATGGTGATGGGCTTGGTCCAGCCAGGGACGAGGCGAGGGATGTTTTTGCAGATGATTGGCTCTCTGAAGACGGTTCCCCCAAGGATGTTCCTGATGGTTCCATTTGGGCTTTTCCACATTTTCTTCAGCTTGAACTCTGTAAGGATAGGGATAAGACAGACCCACCACAGAGCCATCAGAATGCACCCCAAGCCAAAACACAGCCAGACAGGGGGTCCAGGTGTCATCCTGGAGAAGATAGAAGAGTCTAGAGCAGCGCTTCTCAACCTGAGTCTCTACCCCTATGGGGTCACCTAAGACCATAGAAAACACAGATATTTACATTATGATTCCTAACAGTATCAAAATTACAGTTATGAAATAGCAACGAAAATAATCTTATGGTTGGGTGTCACCACAGCATGAGGAACTGTATTAAAGAGTCGCAGCATTGGGAAGGTTGAGAACCAGTGGTCTAGAGTATAAACATGGCCTTGGGAGTCTACCAGCTTTGTGAGGGTGGTAATGCCGCCTTAGCCTGAGCTGTGAAATGGAGTCACTGATAAAATACCAAGCACGCTGGCTTGTCATTAAATAAATTGTTTGTAAAGTGCCTGGCGGCCATTTTACCAGGTCCACACAGAGGTTACTCATCTGAAGAGAAAGGGTAGCTTCCCTCCACCCCATCCTGCTGGAGACACTAAGACCTTGTCCATTAAAGAAATGAGCTGTAAACCCCAGCACTAGGCTGGAGATGCAGTCCAGTGGCACGGTGCCTGCCTAGCATGCACAAGGGCCTGTGTTTTACTCATTTCTTAAAATTTTTATTTTATTTATTTATTTATTCATTTATTTATTTTTGGTTTTTCAAGGCAGGGTTTCTCTGTAGCTTTGGGGCTGTCCTGGAACTAGCTCTTGTAGACCAGGCTGGCCTCGAACTCACAAAGATCTGCCTGCTTCTGCCTCCCAAGTGCTGGGATTAAAGTCGTGGGCCACCACTGCCCGGCCTCATATATATATATATATATATATATATATATATATTTAATTCCAGGACTCTGGAGCATCAAGGGAAAGCTGAGGACTAAAACTCACTCCGATGTGTGATAGGCAGATGGTCTACAGACTGCTGATGTCTCTTGAGTTCCCCTTTATTATTGTTTTGCAGTGCTGGGAATCGGACCCAGGCCTTATGCATGCCAGGGAATTTCTCCATCCCTGAGCTACACCCCCAGCTCTGAAGACCATCTGGAATGCTTGTTCTTAGCTTCCTCATGCTGCAGAAATGAGGGAGGAAAAGTCCTAAACCATATTCTTCTGTTGTTGTTTTTGAAGCTTAAGGACAATTTTCTTGGCGTTTAAGAGGAAAATAACAAGACAGGCAAGCTGTGGATCTCAGCAGCTGCCAGAAGAAAGGAAGTAGAGAAAGGAAGAGAAAAGATCACGTTGCGAGTAGTGAGGGTGATCAAGCAGCCACATGGCAAAAGAGAGGGGAGCCTTAGAAGAACGAAAAGGCTGAGAGTCCCAGGAAAGCGATTTTAGCCCCTAGCCAGCCCTGCAGCATCATGACACCCTCTCCCAACTGCACCTTAGTGACCTCAAAGGCCCGGCAGGCCCTCCCAGCAAGACTGGACTGACCTCTCAGCCCCCTCATCATCCCAACTCAGACCCCAAGTGATGAAGTCAGCCCCAGGAAAGCCCCGTCTCCCAGTCCCCTAAGGAATGGCACAGGCAGCTGCTTCCATCTGTGTGTGATAGCCTGGGACCTGCCAGCCTACCAGTCTCTGTGACCCCCACCACACCTCATACCTTCCACACGAGCCTCGTCGGGGGTGATTGTGGCACACTTGACAGCCACACTGTACTTCTGGGTGGCCAGCGCAGAGTCAATGGTGACCTGGTCATTGGTCTGGTCACGGTTTGGAAGCCCAAGGTCAAAATATTTGAGCTGGATGTCCACGTGAGGCAGGATAAGCTAGGAAAGAGAGCCCAAGCAAAGTGTCAGGCTAGAAGACTGACTTGGGCAGGGTGCCAAGGCATGAGAAGTCACCTGGTCAGGTGAAGGATGAAGGAAATCTGGTAGAGAGGGCTCAGGAGGGAGCTAGGGTCAGCCATTCCTCAGCGGGGCCGGAGATGGCAGGAGGTTAAGACTCTGAGTGGGGTCCCCCTTCTCCCCCAAGTGATCTGTGATCTTAACACGGAAGGGACAGCTTCAGCCAGACATGGTGACATATACCTGAAATCCCAGCACTGGGAGGCTGAGGAAAGATCATGAGTTTGGGCATAGCCTGGGCTACACAGTTAAGACACTGTCTCTGACTGGAGGAATGGTTCAGCAGTTAAAGAGGGTGTCCTGTTCCTGCAGAAGGCCCAAGTTCAATTCCTAGAACCCATATTAGGGAACCACCTGTAACTCCAGCTCCAGGGAATCTGCCACCTCTGGCCACCATGGGAACTGGCACTCATGTGTGCATACCCACACATAGGCATACACATTTACATATCATTAAAAACAAGTTTGTTGTTTTTTTGGTTTGTTTTGGTTTGTTTTTTTGTGACAGAATCTCACTATATAGTCCTGGCTGGCCAGGTACTCACAGACAGAGATCTGCCTGCCTCTGCCTCCTGAGTGCTGGGATTAAAAGCTTGCACAACCATGCCCAGTGCATGTACAACTATTTTGCTTGCATATATGCCTGTCCACATGCATGCCTGGTGCCTATGAAGATCAGAAGAAGGTGTTGGACCCCTTGGAACTGGAGTTATAAACATGGACAGTTGTGAGCTGCCTGTCAGGGCTGGGAATTGAACCTGGGCCTTCTCCAAGAACAAGTTTTCTCAACAGCTATGTTATCTCCCCAGCCCTGCAAAAAAAGACTCACAGGTATGATAGCACATGACTTTGTAATTCCTGAATTCAAAGGTCTAAAGCAGAGGGTCACTGTGAGTTTGAGGTCAGCCTGGGATATAGAGTGAGATTAATTAAAAATTAAATTAAAAAGGAGGTAGGGGAGGTGGAGAGATGGCTCAGGGGTTAACAGCACTTGTTTCTCTTGAAAAAGACCTGGTTTTAGCTCCCAGCACCCACATGACAACTCAAAACCACCCATAACTCCAGTTCCAGGGAGTCTGACACCTTCTTCTGACCTTTGAGGGCATCAGGCACACATGTGGTACATACACATAAATGAAGAGAAAACATCTATACACACAAAATAAACCAATCTAAAATAACTATTAATTACAAAAAAAGCTGGAGCGATGGCTTAGTGGTTAGGAGCACTTGCTGCAAAATCATGAGGAACAATTTGGACTCCAGCACCCAAGGGCATCTTGTACATGCTTGTAACCCCAGATCTGGGGGAGAGATTGGAGGAACACTGGGCTTGCTGACTTCTGGCCTAGCAGAGAAAACACAAGCTCCTAGTTCAGGGAGAGACTGCCTCAGCGAACAAGTGGAGAGTGGCTGGACACCAAACCCCTTTCTGACCTCTGTGCATACACGCAAATTAATTTTTATTATATTTACTTATTTATTGTGTGGGTATGTGCGGAGGTGCATGTGTGCCATGGAGAGTGTGTAAAGAGCAAAAAACAACTTGCAATAATTTGTCCCTTTCTTTCTCCATGTGGGTCTCAGGGATTAAACCTTACATCATCAGGCTTGGAACAGGTGGTGATGGTGCACGCCTTCACCCAGTACTCAGGAAGGCAGAGGCAGGCAGATCTCTGTGAGTTCAAGACCAGCCTCGTCTACAGAGCTAGTTCCAGGACAGCCAGGGCTGTTAGACAGTGAAACCCTGTCTCGACACACAAACAAGCAAAAACCCAAACATCATCAGGCTGGTCACCTTTACCCACTACCCACTGAACCACCTTGCCAGCCACCAACTAAGTTCTTTTTCTCTTTCTTTTAAATAAGAACAGATTTGGGACTGACAAGTGACTCCATGGGTAAAGGCACTTACTGCCAAGCCTGACCATTCGGGTCTGATCCCTGGGGCTCACTCTGATCCCTGGGGCTCACACGGTGGGAGGGGATTGACAAGTTTCTGACCTCCATGTGTGCGCCATGGCACCCTCATGCACGCCAACAAACAAGTGTAATAAAATGCTTCCAAAAGAAAGAGGAACAGGATTTGAAAAGCTTGCACATTTCAGCACCAGCGAGAGGCCCAGACTGCTCAGGACAGGCATTGGCTAACGACCAAGAACTAACAGCTTCAAATATTGTTAGCATGAGAAGGGTGGGGCAGAAAGTGAAAACAGAGGACCATTGTCCACCAGGGAACCGTGGGACTCATGGAGACCTGATACCTTGTAGCACTGACCATCTACTGGCCACCCACCGAGGGAGGGGTGGTACCTTCTCCTTGATAAACTGCCAGATGATGCGGGTCATCTCGTCACCGTCCATCTCCACCACGGGCTTCTCCACCTTGATCCTCTTGTCAGCATCTAGAAACAGGCACAGAGCACATCACCCCCGAAGACATCAATGGCCCAACAACCGCTCCCACTTCTGCTTTCAAGACCAGCATTCCCACATGGAGGATGGTCATATAGAGGTAACCCATCACACCCAGCTTAAGGGGCTGGGGCCAGCCCAGCCAGCCTGGCCAGCCAGATCCTCTTCCCTTGGAAGCTGAAGAGACCAACAGAGAACCACAGGCAGCTGGGACTACCTGGTCCAGACCAAGTCAGGGTTCCTGCCCACAAATCCTCAGGCTGGACAGACTCCCCCACTTCTCCAAGTCTCGGCCCTTCACTGTCCCCTGTGTGTCCTTCAGATATGATGCTCTTAAAGGCACTAAGCTAAACTGCTATCTGCAAGCTGGGAGCTCTCAAAAGCCTGAAGCCTAGAGAGACATGCACAGACCCACAGTGAGAACCCAGCATGAAGCCAGGCGGTGGTGGTGGTGCACACTTGGCACTCCAGAGGCAGAGGCAGGCAGATCTTATTTTGTGTTTGAGGCCAGCCTAGTCTACAGAGTGAGTTCCAGGACAGCCAAGGCTACACAGAGAAACCCTGTCTTGAGAAAACAAGCAAACAAATGAGAGAGAGAGAGAGAGAGAAAGAGAGAGAGAGAGAGAGACCAGCATGTGCCTGACAGCAGTCCAAGCCTGCAACGCAACCCCAAGGTTAACATCCCTAGAGCCATCTTGTTCAGTTGGTTGGTTGGTGTTTTGCAGACAGGGTCACGGGGAGCCAGGCTCTTGAACTCTCTGTATAGCCAAAGATGACCTTGAATGTCTGATCTGCCTGCCTCTATCTCCTCAGGTCTGGGGTTACTGCCTGCACTACCACACTAGTTTGCTTGTTTGTTTTTTACATGGCATTTGGGTATGTAGCCCAGGCTGGCCTGACATTCACTGTCTAGCCTCAAGCTCATGACCCTTCTGCTTTCACTCTCCAAACACTAAGATTGCAGGTGGATGCTACAATACTCATTGTTTCCATTTTATTGACTTATTTTTTAACAAAATTTTCTTTTCTTTAATGATTTTTGAATTATTTTTATGTGCATTGGTGTTTTGCCTGCATGTATGTCTGTGTGAGGGTGTCAGATCCCTTGGAACTGGAGTTACAGACATTTGTGAGGTGCCATGTGGGTGCTGGGAATTGAACCTGGAAGAGCAGCCAGTGCTCTTAACCTCTGAGGGTCTCTCCAGATCCTCATTGCTTCCATTTTAAATATGGGGAAACTGAGTCTCAGAGATAATCGGTTACATAGGAAGAGCATAACAAAGCCCAGAGGACTTGGATCTCCCTCTCTGAGAACACAGGCTCATGACACCTGAGAAGGGAGCTCAGCCTCCCAGCAGGAAGCTCAGGTAAGTTGGTCATTGTAGAGAAAGTCCCCAAACCCCAACAAGGGTGGCAAGATGACTCAGTGGATATAGGAGCTTGCTACCAAGACTGACAGCCTGAGTTCGATCTCTAGAACCCAAATACTGGGAGAGAACCATCTTGTTCAAGTTGTTGCTCTCTGACCTACACATGCACGCACACACAAATAAATGTTAACTTTTTTAAACATTTATTTGTTTATGTGTATGGGTATTTTGCCTGCATGTATGTATGTATGTGTACCACATGTATGCAGTGTCTGAGAAAGTCAGAAAAGAGCATTAGATTGCCCGGAACAGGAGTTATAGATATCTGTGCATTGCCATGTGGGTGCCGAGAACCAAACCCGGGCCCTCTGTATGAACAGAAAGTGCTCCTAACTGCTGACCCATCTCTCTAGCTCCTTAAAAAGATTTTTTAAAGTACCTCAACAAGTTGGCCTGGGACTGCAGTTCAGGTGATAGAATGCTTGCCTAGCATGTATGAAGCCTTGGGCTCAATCCCCAAAATCGCATATATTGGATGTGGTGGCAAGTACCAGTCATCCCAGCACTCAGGAGGAGGTAAATTCAAGGTGAGTTCAACATCACCCTTAGCAGCATAGTAAGTTCGAGGCCAGCCTGGAATACCTGAAAGATTGTAGTAACAAGAAGGAACTAAAGAAAAGCCTAACCGATTTTAACCATATCATTGCCCTACAAACGCACCCCCAGCCGTGATTCATGACACTCGAATGTAAACCTCATACAAAGTGAGCAAAGCAGTTCACTTCCCAGAGACGTGCAAACGACTGGACAATAAAGAGAAAACCTTAGAGATTGTTTAGGGAGAAAGAGGAGATCTAGGGAGTATGATTGCTGTCAGGCAAGAAAGAAACCAGGTCCCTGGCTCAGTGGAGTCTGCCCTTGCGGGTCAGATGCCAAGAAGCCAAAAGAACAGACGTGAACTAACCCTCTGCCTGGAAATAAAAGTGGCTGGCTCCGTTACTATGCCCAAGATGCCTTCAACCCCAACTACAGAATTCTTTCACTTTAGTCTGAAGTTGAAGTGAGAAGGGCCCGAGGCAGGCTGCTGGGCACAACTTGCTTAGCTTCTAGAAGCCTCTTCTGAGAGTTCATTTAAAGACAGGTTGTCAGATTATTTTTAAACATCCAAAACTATGTCATAAGCCAGTTCTAAGGATCTCAACCTCAGCATCAGATGACATAGCCTTATGCCAGTGTCAATGCGGGTGCCACGCCCCTCAGCGGGAGGCGGGGGGGGGGAGTCAAAGTCAGGATCACACCCTGGTGTACATGAGCATGTTTGCGGAATTAGAGAACACAGGGCCTACTTATTCACATAGCAACCCGGTGCTGAGTGAGCATAGTAGACACTGAGATATTAAGATGTGAGGCCACACAGGGAGGGAGGGGAAGAGGACAGGTAACAGAACAAGCAGCACTGTTGTCAGATGCCAGGTTGCTGAGGCTTCCCAGAGGAGTTAGGGTATTTTGCCTGCATGTATGTATGTATGTATGTGTACCGCATGCATGCAGTGTCTGAGAAAGCCAGCTAGGTAGGCACCTTTGCTTTTCCCTAGAAACTGATGTCTGATTCACCCCACCCCATACCAAAGACAACCCAGAGCCTAGCATATTTACCCCAAACTAACCCCTGGGGTAGTTTGAATAAGAAAAGCACCAAAAGGCTCATAAATTTGGATGCTTAGTCATCAGAACTGGCACTATTTGAAAAGGATTTGGAGGTGTGGCCTTGTTAAAGGAAATGAGCCACTAGGGTGGGCTTTGAGTTTCAAAAGCCCACGTCAGGCCCAGTCTGTCTTTCCCAGCCTACCATCAGGATGTAGCTGTTAGCTACTTCTGCACTTTGCCTGCCTGCCTGCATGCTGCCTGCCCCGATGATAATGGACTAAGCCACTGAAAATGTAAGCAAGCCCCTCTTGCTTTTTATGTTTTAAGTGTTCTAGAATTGTTTGTTTCTTTGTTTGTTTTTCAAGACAGGGTTTCCCTGTAGCCCTGGCTGCCCTCAAACTCAGAGATCCTCCTCCTGCCTCTGCTTTCCACATGATGGGATTAAAAGTGTGTGCCACCAACTAACTGCTGAGCCATTTCTTCAGTCCAGATTTATTTTTATGTTCACTGCCTGCATGAATGTCTATGTGAGAGTATTGAGTTTCCAGAACTGAAGTTCTAGACAGCAAGGAGCTGCTATGTGGGTGCTGGGAATTGAACCAGGATCCTCTGGAAGAGCAGTCAGTGCTCTTAACCACTGAGCCATCTCTACAGAGTGAGTTCCAGGACAGGCCCCAAAGCTATAGAGAAAGCCTGTCTCGAAAAACAAAACAAAAAAAGGTGTGTGCCACCGCCTCCCAGCTCCTTTTTTCCCTCTTATTTGGTGGTGCCCAGGATTGAACTCAAGGTCCCCCACACGTTCTTAAGCAGGCCCCATCCAGTTAGTGGATTTTTGTTGTTGATTGGTTTAGGTTTTGATCTGAGGAGACCGGGATCTTTTTTCGGGGGGAGGGGTCGAGACAGGGTTTCTCTGTGTAACAGTTCTGCCTGCCCTGGAATTTGCTTTGTAGACCAGGCTGGCCCCAAACTCACTGAAATCTGCTTCCTGCCTCCTCTGCCTCCCAAGTGCTGGAATTAAAGGTGTGCGCCACCACTGCCCAGCAAGAGCAGGATCTTTAACTCTTTCTGTATCCCAAGATGGCCTCAAACGCAAAATCTTGTTGCTTCTCTCTCTTGCATTTTGGGATTACAGGCATTAATACCATCATGTCTGGTTCAGGTAGTGGTATTTCTAAACTATCCATTGGTAATGAATGCTTTTAAAAATCAGGAGAGGGGCTAGAGAGATGGCTGGGCTGCTGTTAGAAAGGCCCCAGGTTTGATTGTCACCGACGTGATAGCTTACAACTCTCTGTACTCTAGTTCCAAGGGATCTGATGCCCTCTTCCGACTCCTTGAGCACCAGACACACACATGGTACACATAGAAGCATACATGCAGGTAAAATACTCATACACATAAAATTTTTCTTTTTTAATTCAGAAGGCACTGGAGAGATGGCTCAGAGGGTAAGAGTACATACTTTTCTTCCAGAGAATTGGAGTTAGTTCCCAGTACGCATGTCAGGCAGCTCATAACCTCCTACAAGGATTAGTATGTACTCAATACTTTTACACATAACACATCATTCAAAATAAAATAAACCTTTAGAAAAAGTCATGAGAGTAAAGTTGGGAACGTGACTCAGTTGGTAGAGTGCTTGCCTAGTATTCAGAGTTCAGTCTTTAGGACTGCATAAACAGGGCTTATGGGGATCAGAAATTCAAGGTCATCCTTGACTACGTATAGAATTCAAGGCCAGCCTGAGCTCCAAGTGACCACATCTCAACCAACAAGCCACCCAGGAGAGATGACATCTTAGCCTTTTGGTTAAGATCAGGTGATTGAACCGGGTGTGACGTGGTCGTCCTGTGATCTCAGCCCTCAGGAGACTGAGGCAAGAGGATGGCCTGGAGTTGGAGATCAGCTCAGGAATGCAGCTCAATAGGACAGCACCTGCACAGCCTGGCCAAAGCCCTGGGTGCCATCACCAGTACTGTCAAAATAAATAAACAAGCAAACAAACCAAGAGAACAGAAGCCAGAGTCAAATTCAAAGCAGGGACTAGAAAAAGATACTTGCACACCCATGTTCGGAAAAAGATGCTTGCACGCCCATGCTCGGAAAAAATGCTTGCATGCCCATGCTCGGAAAAAGATGCTCGCACACCTATGTTCAGAAAAAGTTGTTTGCACACCCGTGCTCAGAAAAAGGTGCTCGCACACCTATGTTCAGAAAAAGATGCTTGCACACCCATGCTCGGAAAAAGATGCTCGCACGCCCATGCTCAGAAAAAGATGCTCGCATACCCATGCTCGGAAAAAGATGCTTGCACACCCGTGCTCGGAAAAAGATGCTCGCACACCTATGTTCAGAAAAAGATGCTCGCACACCCATTCTCGGAAAAAGATGCTCGCACACCTATGTTCAGAAAAAGATGCTCGCACACCCGTGTTCATTGCAGTGTCACTCACAATAACCAAAAGGTAGTGTCTAAGCAATGAGTGAACAAATAAACAAAGTATGATCTGTACATCCATAAAATATTATTCAGACTTAGAAAGAATGAAAAAAAATTCTATCACGTGCCACAACATGGGTGAGTCCTAAGGACACTATATACACAAATGGACACTTATGCCAGGAGTGGTGGCGCTCACCTTTAGTTCCAGCACTCAGGAGGCAGAGGCAGGCGGATCTCTGTGTGTGTCTGGTGCCAGCCTGGTCTACAAAACATTCCAGGACAGCCAGGACTGTTACACAGAGAAACCCTGCCTCAAAAGAAAAACAGAAAACAAACAAAACAAGACAAAAAAAAACAACAAAGACAAATATTTAGGTTTCTACTTACACAGGTGCCTAGAGCAGTGGTTCTCAACCTTCCTAATGCTCTAATACTTTAATACAGCTCCTCATGTTGTGGTGACCCCAGTCATAAAATTTTCCTTGCTACTTCATAACTGTATTTTTGCTATTGTTATGAATCATAATGTAAATATTTTTGGAGATAGAGGTTTGTCAAAGGGGTGGAGACTCATAGAGTGAGAACCGCTGGCCTAGACCATTAAAGCACAGAGAAGAGGTGGCCGGATAGCTGGCAGCAGCCAAGGGATGAGGAAATTGGAAGTTACCGTTTCCGTAGATACAGTGTTTCAGTTTTGCAAGATGAAAAGGTTCTGCAGATGTTTTGCGACTAATGGCTACATAGTAACAACCCTGACCACTACTGAAGTGAGTGGGTAGTGGGAGGGGATGTGGGGTACAAATGGTCCAGATACAATGTATGGATGTGTGAAGTTGTCAAGGAATAAGTTTTAATATACTGCTAAAATAATAAAAAAAATTGCCAAAGAATAAATAAAAGATATTCGAGGGTCAGAGATAGCCCCACCTACCCACGGAGTTCAATCCCTGGATTTTACCTGGTGGACAGAAAGAATGCCTGCAAGTTGTCCTCTGACATATTGGTGCTGTGGCAGACATGTATACACACACACACACACACACAGTCAATGTAAAAAAGATTCTAAACGGGAAAGTTGTCATGGTTAATATTTTAACTAAAATAAATATAGAAACCCATACCCCCCTACATACATGCACAGTCTTAGATCACAGCTTGTCTTGAAGAAATGGCATGTAGAAGCCGGGCACCTTTAATCCCAGAACTTGAGAGGCAGAGGCACACACTGGAAGATGTGTGCTTGCTACCTGGGCCACACCCTGAACCTGTAAGCCATTTTGAGGACTTTGAGTTTTTATTCTGAGTGACAAAGTTCTGTAGGATTTCACAATGTGTACTGCAATCAGATGTTTTGTTTTGTTTTGTTGTTTTTTAAGTTTTATTTTTAGCTGAATTGGGGAGGTGGAGGCAGGTAAATCTCTGTGAGTTCAAGGCCAGACTGGGCTACAGAGCTGGTTACAGGACAGGTTCCAAAGCTACTGAGAAACCCTGTCTCAAAAAAAAAAAGGGCTGGAGAGATGGCTCAGCGGTTAAAAGCATTGCCTGCTCTTCCAAAGGTC
>LOJH01048382.1:0-13039 GCA_001685095.1 Ellobius talpinus
GGAGGTGGAAAATTTTTTAATAACAATAAAAAAGTGTCTGAAATAAAAAAACCTTCATGCATATAACTTAAAAAAACAGAACTCAAAAAATGAATTACTTTGGAGAAGAGGATATGCTTTTGTTTCCACAGAAAACAAAAGGCTCTGGAATCATTCAAGGTTAAAGAAGACTAAATTTGATTGGGGAAGACCCCCTAAATATC
This sequence comes from Ellobius talpinus, assembly GCA_001685095.1. Taxonomy (NCBI): domain Eukaryota; kingdom Metazoa; phylum Chordata; class Mammalia; order Rodentia; family Cricetidae; genus Ellobius; species Ellobius talpinus. Next base: position 204 of record LOJH01048382.1, read on the forward strand.
CTGGCTACAGATAAAAAGAAATAGACTTAGAAAAACTACAAGACAGAACAAAGAGACCACATAAAAATGAGAACAGGTGGCCCAGGTAATCCAGTCTCTCTTGTTCCTCTTTTGCAGCTCCCTGAGCATTCTGCAGACCAGCTTCAAGGGTGCTGGCTGAGGTGGTCCAGTCTCAAAGACTACTCCAGCCAGGACTTCAGAAAAACCTTGCACTTTCCCACTGCATAGAGACTGGACAACAAATAAAAATCTAATTCTCCCAGGACTTGATCATTATCCCAATTTTCCCAGGATTTCCTAAAGATGACAGCATCCCCAGAAAGCACGTTGTAATCTAGAGAACACAACTCCCTCATTTCCAAGAGGTGGGGTAGTAACTTTTGGTCATTTGATGGATTATAGATGTTTTTCGTTCAGGGGGATTTGTTACAAATATTGGTTATAGTTTTAAAAAAGGACTAAGCAAAAAAGATTTGAACCAGGGAATTGTTTCTAAAGAGAAAAAATGGGGAATGCGTAAAGGTTGAGTGTTGAGTTTATTTTAAATAAGCACTAGTCTCAAATATTTTACTCTGGTATGGATCTTTGTATATTATACAAATTTAAGGTTATTTCTTATCATATATATTTTATTCTTCTTTAAGGTATCATACCTATGAAGTTTATTTCAAAGGTTATGTAAAGTTTTAGTCTTTGATAGCTATTTAGGATCATAAATATAAGCTAATTGTTAGTCATCGATAACTATCAAACTTATAGTCATGTTATGAATGCTTTCAAGGTCATACAGAGATAGATTTTAGATAGATAGGTGATTTTCAAAAACTTTAAAGACCTACAAAATATAGTATTTAAAATGCAATAGCATAAGGTTGTTCATGATAATGAGACATGTCTGTTCCTGGCAGAACAAATTTACTTTATTTTTTTTAAAAAAGATAGACATCCAAGAACCTCCATATGGAGTTTACTTTCTAATGGCAAAAGCTAGCCATTTGGGCATGAAATGGCCCTTGCCTCTACTGCTGACAATGTGCTGTCCAAACAACACCAAGAGGACACACAAAAGTGACTGCCAAACTTTGCTAAGACAATGTTTTGAAGGACAGTCCTTCAAAAATTCATACTTAATAGAAAAATCTGTCATTGTTGTAGACCTATAGACTGAATGTTCCAATGTTACAGAAGAAACTTGGGTGACTGTCCAGACAGGGAGCTGCTTTTTTCATTTCTTTTAGTTTAGAAAGTTGCTTGTTCTGCACTTCCTGTTTACTAAGGTAATATTATATCCTTCTGGGGTCTATGATAGAATTGAAGACTTTATTAAAGAAATAAAGTTATAATCAATGTTATAGTTTTCCTTAGTTATGATAGAAGGTAAATTAGGTATGAATCTCTGGAATCATCAAGATAGAACAATTTTCTCCAAATATGCCTAATACTAATGAACTGGGTATTGTAAATGTTATTGTTACTTGATAATTGTTTTTATTTCTTATAGTTTTATTATGTTAGAGTTAAGTCTTGTTTTTATTTAGACAAAAAGGGGAAATTTCATGGAATATTACTTTCTACTGTGTGAAGATATGTCACTGTGATTTATTTAATAAAAAGCTAAATGACCAATAGCTAAGCTGGGCTTTCATGGCAGAGAGAATTCTGGGGAAAAGGACAGAGAAGCTAGGCAGATACAGAAAGGGTGGGACACACAAAATGGAATAAAAGTAAAAACCACATGGTAGAATATAGATGAATAAAAATATGAGATACTTTAAATTATAAGACCTAACAAATCTAAGCTAATGGCCAAGCTTTCATATTCAATAATAAGTTTCTGAGTTGTGATTTGGGAGCTGGTGGGTGGGACAGAAAATCTTCCCACACTGAGCAAGGTTTGAACATAAATGAGACCTCAAATCCCACCTCCAGAGTGACACACTTCTTCCAACAAGTCGCACCTACTCCAACAAAGTCATACCTCCTAATAATGCCCCTCACTATGAGTTTATAGGGCAATTGCATTCAAAATACTACATTGGCTAGCAGCTGGTTTTTTTTGAGTTTTATGTTATCAATATAGAAATTAAGATTGAGATTTTGTTTTAATTTTGCCAAGATCTTACTTAAGACTAAATAAGCAAAGGTATGTCTAGATTCACAGTGTGTGATGTTTCTGTCATGCAAGGTACTCAGTACTTCCTTCCCATCATCAAATCTTTTTATTTGTCATAATTTTAAATTCATTTTTTTATTCTACATCCTCATCACAGTTTTCCCTCCCTTCTTCTCTTAGGCCTTTTCCCCAACTCCCTTCTGATCACCTCTATCACCTTCTCCTTTTCTGTTCAGAAATGAACAGGACTCTCATGGACATCAACAAAGCATGGCATATCAAGTTGCAATAACACTAAGCACCTCTCTTTGTATTAAGGCTGGGTAAGGCAACCCAGTATGAGAAATACAGTCTCAAAAGCCAAGATAGAAGTTAGAGACATACCTTTCTCCCACTGGTAGGAATTCCACAAGAAGATGAAGCTATACATCTCTCCCATATGTGCAGAGCCTTGGTCAGTCCCATGCAGTCTTCCTGGTTCTCAGTTCAGGCTCTGTGAGCTCCTCTGAGACCAAGATACTTGATTTTGTGGATTCTCTTGTGATGCTAGACATGTAACCCGAATTGACCATCTCTTTGACCAAATAGAACTTAGAATGGAGGTATTGGAATACCAACCCAGCTAATTAAACTTTGAACTCACTGAAATCCCCTGTAAAATCAAAAAAATATATCCCTCTAACATATAATGACACATAATTACATTACCATTCCAAAGAGTAGGGAAGAGATTATAGTAAGGAAATACTGGAGTGCAACATGCAAAAAAATACAGCTGGGCAAACTTCAAACTCTGCATCTCTAAATCTGGTATCAAAATGTTCTTCAGGTCTCCAACTCCTTTCATCCTTGTTGACTGCAACATACTTCATTCTCTTGTGTTAGCAACTTCCTTGGCATGTATCCCCTGGTTCTGTCATCTCCAACATCTTGGGGTCTCCAGGAAAATCCAGACTTCACAACTTCATCCTATGGCCTCTCTAGACCTCCATCAGAGACATCCCTGACACATGTCTGGCCTCAGTGACTTTTCTTAATCCCAGAGGCAAATTCCATATCTATCCTTAACTCTAAAGCCAAAACCACAAGGTTGAAGCTGCTAAGTTCTGCTGCTTCCTTGGGCTGGAACATAGCCCCCTTTTTCAATTACATTTTCCCCACATTTCTTTTTTCCATGGTTATCTTCACTACCTGAGCTTGGCTGTTCTTGAACTTGTTCTGTAGATCAGGCTAGTCTCAAACTCAGAGACTTTGCTGACTTCTGCCTCTGTAATAATAGGATTAAAGGAATGTACCACTACACCTGACTCTAAGCTTTTCTTTAATTTTTTTTCACCAGTTGGAAACTTAGCTGGGTGGGATCTTGCCCTGAGATTGTTTCATTTTGCAATCTGTTTATCTCCTTGTTCACAGGATTTACTTCCATTCTATTTCCTGGTTCCATTTTTGTCATTCTTTCCATTTTTGTATTTTTGTTTTCTCAGCTTGCTGCTTTTCACTATAAATCTTCATCAGAGATAACACTAATAATCGCATGACAGAGTCTATACTAGGTTATTTTGAGATTTCTTCTGCCAACAGAATTAAACCAAAACTCTTTACTTTAGTCTCAGAGAAATATTTTCGACAAGGGCAAAAAGTAATCACATTCTTCACTAAAATATCATAACAATGATAATCTAAGCAAAATATTAAAGCTCTTCTCTTAAGCCTCTTGGGCCAGACACCCACAGTTCAAATCACACTCATCAACACCGTCTTCCACATTCCTACTTGTATGGCCTATTAAGAAGGACTTAAAACATTGAACTGCATTTGTTGAATGTATTTTAACCCAAGCTCCATATTCCTTCAAAGCAAAGCATACTCAGGCTTATCACAGCAATATTCCAGTCCCTGGTACCAACTTCTGTCTTAGGATATCTGATGCTGTGAAGAGACACCATGATCACCGAAACTCTTATCAAGGAAAAGCATTTAATTGGGGTGGATTACATTTTCAGAGGTTTAGTCCATTATGATCATGGTATGACACAGTGGTGTGCAGGCGGACATGCTACTGGAGAAGCAGCTGAGAGTCCTACATCTTGACTTGCAGGAGACAGGAAGTGAGGTGTCTCACTGGGTGTGGCTTGAGCATATATGAGACCTTGAAACTGACCTTTGCAGTGACACACTTCCTCCAACAAGACCACACATACTCAAACAAGGCCACACATATCAACAGGCCACTCCTTTTGGGGTCCATTTTCTTTTGAGCTACCACACATATCTGGAGAGTAAGTCCACCCCTGACACTTCCTGGAATGTCAGAACACAGAGGCTAGATGGCCTAGAGATCTAGAATAAAACCAAACACTACTGGAAAACAATACAAAGTCAATGAAATTATGCCTGATGGCATTCTGCTATACTCATTGATTGGTGCCCAGCCCAACTGTCATTAGAATCTTCATCCAGCAGCTGATGGAAACAGATGCAGAGAGCCCCAGTCAAATATCAAGCCAAGCTCAGAAATCCTGCTGAAGAAAGGAAGGAAGAATTGTAGGATCCAGAGAGGTCAGGGATACCACAAGAAAACTGATCTTAAATTTCCTTGACCTGAGACTAATATGCAGTTTCTTTTATCTTTTGATATTCCTTTTTTTAAATTTCTGTATTCTTTAATTATCTTATATGAATAATGTCTTTTGTACTTACTTGTGTTGAGTACAGCAGACATAGGCAAGCAATGAAACATCTAATCCCAGAGACAAGTTGTATCTATTGTCTACCTTGGATGTGAAGGAACATGACTAAGTACAAGTATATAATTTTTCAGTATTACAAAATGGCTACTGTGTATGGTAGTTTTTTAAAGCACTGTTAATCTCAGCAGATGAACCCTTATTTCTTGCTTTAGGACTTAATTTTTGTTTTTTTGAATTTTTTTTCTTTTTGGACTTTGAAATGGAGTGTCTCCCTTTTTCAGTGTGCATATACATTAGTTCCTATGGTCACTAGACAAGCATAAAGAAGTCAATATGAATGCATCTTTTTTATTCTAAATCACAGAATTTGGCCTGGGAAAAGATAACCTAAGGGAAACTTGTCTGCCACAAAGGAGGGAAAATGGCTGTAAGACAGTGGAGTGGAAAATCAATCACTCTTCTGCTAGCTATTCCTCAAAATTTCTAGCCATTACAAGACATATTCTGAAGGACTATGGTAACTTAGTTGACAACTTAAGTCCTTATTTTTCTAACAGAAACTGCTGGATGATGCAAAGCTAGCCCTGTTTCAGGCCTGCTGGAGAGATATTCCTTCTGGGTGTTTCACTGGAAAACATGTCTACGGCTTTTATCTTGAATGACACTGCATCTATTGTGGACATGATATACAGCTTGTCTATGGCATTTGATGTTTAATTGCCTGCATGTGTCTGATCTACTCAACACAATTTAACACAAAAGACATTATTCACAACTAGAACAATTAAAGAATAAGGCAAAAATTTGCAAGAAAATAGAAGATCAATAGAAAAGAGAAACTGCATTTGGGTCCCACCCTCTTGACACCAATATGGCCAATGCAGACTTTATTAGAGGAATATGGCCAGCCAGGAACAAAGAGATGCTGATTCCAGAACTGTAAACATATGACCCTGCCAGAAGTGAGTTATTAGTGTAGCTTACTGAAATATAAGGAGACTCAAATTGAGATATAGAATTATGTTTTGTTCAATAGACTATAGTTACTTAAAAATCCAGTGTGTGTTTTGCTATGTATGCTTGAACATCTTACACTGATGCCATTAAAATAATAATAAAATAAAAATAATAATCTAACAATAATAATCCCTCCTTTGCCCTCTAATTATAAATAAGTGTTATAAACTCAATTTCTACCTGTCACAGATGCTGATGCCTGTTTTTCATTATTCTCTACAAGTTACCTTCACTATAGTTATTCCCTACATTGTGAACTTTCATTCCAGGCACATGTCATTTCAAAAGGTGACATAAAAAAACTTTCCTGTTAATTTACACAATACAGATTAATATTCTACTTTGGGCTCTTATAGGGAACGTGAAGTATATTTCCCAAAGATATCATTCTACTATTCCATGCACTAGCTCCCACTGAATGACTTGTTTCCCCATATTACTTCAATCTATAGAGTTTTCAAAGTTTGAAAATCTAATTATTTTTATCTCTTTTCTTTTTTGAGTCTTTCATAATTATATTATCTCTCCTTTCCTTTTCTTCACTCCAAATCCTTTTATATTCTGCTCATCACTTTCTTTTATATTCATGTTCTTCTTTTAACTAATTACTGTGTATATAGATTTCATATACACCATATTATATTTTATTATTATATTATATAAATTAAGCAGCACTTAAACACTACTTAAAAACATGCAATCATATGACTGGAATACACAAATATAAAATTTAAGCAAGATTTAAAAAAATCACAAAATATTCTAAAATCATAAATCATTATCATCAATGAGGGGTGTTCAATGACTTATTCAGGTATATTGTGGTGATTTGTGAAAGGGGAGAAAGAGAGAAAGACACAAATGGATTAGAACATAAAAATGAAGGTGTTTATTGGGCAGGATTAAAACAAAGAGAGACAGCCTTAAGAAGTTGAAACTAGCCCCACAGCTGAAGCCAGCAATGGCAGAGCCAGTAGGCCTTGAAACCCAGGAACGGAATGTGGCCATCAACTTGAATGAACTTGGAAGGGGCTTCTTCCTTAGTCTTTACCATCAGGGACCCACCCTGCTGACAAGCTGATTGCGGTCGTGGGAAGCCTGCTTCAAGGACATGGTCCAACTTACCCACATTTCTGGACCACAGGATGTGTGAGGCAATGCAGTTTGTATGTTTTAAGCTGCTATGTTTGCGGTGTGTTTCCAAGGCTGCAAGAGAGAAGTAAAGTTTACCTATCTTGAAGTGTTAACGTAATTTGCCCCTCAATGTCTTCAGTAACTTGCTGCATTATGTACCTACAATCCTGAAGATCTGCATGGATTTATACTAAAACAAATCAAAATGTAGGGTGAGCTGAGCGTCACTGTTGGCCATTAAAATCGAGAGAATATTTGTTCTGGGGAAGGAAACCCAAGACAAACCACAGTTTTGAAGGCTTGCATCATAGCCAAAACCCATACTCATTTTTCTCAGAATCCAAGCTTGAGATCCAATCGTTTTTGTGAGGTTGGAGGAAAAAAATCTGCAATGAGAAACAGTCCAAAAATAAAAACACATTAGGACTCCCAGATGTCAGGTCCAAGATTACCAAAACAGTGAGGGGCCTACCCAAGATGCTTTGCCACAGATTCTCTAAAGGTGCTGTAAAAAGAGATGGCTACAAAAAATAAATCATTTTTGTGAAAATAATCCAGTCTAAAACTATGCTTTGGTCTTAAAGAATTAACAAATAGTCATATGATCAACATATTTAGGTACAATTTCCTCACCATTAGCTTGTTAAAATACAACATGACTAAAGAGCTTCTATAGTCCTTTTTTTAAAACTGAGAAAGTTTTCCTGATAACAGGTGATTATAAGATTTCCATCATTCTGTTATCAGTCAGATCAGCAATATTTCTGAGTATTTAGATGAAACATTCTGCATATGATTTGCATGTTAACCTTCTTCCTGGTTCCATTTAATATATATCATCTCAAGCAATTTCATAAAGCTTTTTAATTTATGGAAAGCACTATCTTATGTAAAGAATCTCAAATTTGTTCTAAGAAAGTAGGAAGTGAGAATAAAATGTGTGCCTTAGCATGTGCAATGTTCAGTCTCAAATACACACAGAAATATTCGCATCACATGAGGTGCATGCCATGTAAACCCTTGTGTTGGGATCACATGTACTGACATTTGAAGAAAACAGAGATGATTAGTAATTGTCTACATAAAGTGTCTAGGAAAAGACATAATTCATATTTTAAAAATATTCTGTATTTTTGCATTGATTTAAACTCACAGAATATACTCATGATTTTTATTCATTGACTGTAACATAAAAGAAAGAAAAACAGTAAGCCAAATGACATTCTGAAGCATTGCAAGAAAAGTGTAGATGTATTCATAATCTGCATTAAACTGCATAGAACATAGAATAGATAAATGATGGATAGAAGAACATATAAATGAACATGCATGTGATAATACAGACATAGTAAAATATTAATATTAAAATTGAAACGGTGCATATTTTCATGTGCTCAAGGTGAAATTCAATACCACATTACTCATGGAAGTTTGTATTATTCATCTGTCCGCTGTATCACTAAGAGTGTGTGCATATGCATGTATTTACACAGAGACTAAGGGTGACAGCATAGCCATTTCATAAGTGACTCTTAGTCCTATGAATTATTACCATTTTTAATTTATTATGGTAATCTTTAGCTCATGTGTGAGCACATTTCTTAGTCTAGAAAAGGCAGGACTAAAGCTCTGATGGTTAAATAAGAAAATATTTGAGACTCAGTACCATTATTGTGAATAGGAAGAGAGGATGTGACCTTCTGATAAGCAAGATGGAGCCGCTCTCATGAGTAAGTCTAACCACTTGGAGATGAGCAGCAACATGGAAGTCATAAATGAGAAAAATGTTCACTTACAGAAAATGGCACTGTACTGCAATTTCAACTGTAAATAATAAAGCAATATCTGCCACATATTTTGTTAACAGATATATACACAGGAAGGGTGGAGACTTAATTTTAAAGTCATTGGATTGTCTGGGTTGTCCATAGCAAGCAAATTAACTTAAAGGGCTCTGCTTTGTCTTTGGGATCGTTGGCTGCATTGGTCCACAAGGGTGGAGGAATGGATGGGAGCATGGTTTGGACAGCTGAGAGTTATGCTGTAGACAGCCCTTCGGGAGACAGCTTTAGTGAATCTGCTTAACTTTATTCCAGCGTATAAGGAATATACAGGATTAGAGAGTCTGCGGACACACCCCAATTTGCATCAAGTGGCAGAGGCCTATCATAAGGTTTCATTTGTGGCAGCTGGGACCTATAGCAAAGCTTCTAGCACAAGTCTTAGTTACCATATGTGCAGGAGAGAAGGCTTCTTGCAGTGACCTGTGCCAAAGGTCACCCTAGAGATAAATCAGGCATCCAGGCTTAGAAACAGCTTTCCCATTAGAAGGGCAATCAATCCTATGTGCTTAACATTCCTGGATTTCTGGAGATTAGTGGGCACAAGGACCTTATGTGCTAGCTCCCAACACATAAGAAAAAGAAAAAACACTCTTTGAAGCATTGTTATAAGAACAAAATATCCATTAACTATTAATGAATAAATCCGGGAGACGTATAAGTGGAAGTCAAGGGCCATTTCTGCTGTGTATTTTCTCCTTTGAATTGAATACTTAATGTGTAGACGTTCATATTTTACTCTTTACCCATTTTAGAATGTTGATGCATTTTAAAATCATTTTGAAAATAAAAATAGAATGAATTTCAAACCTATTTTGTATTTATGGATTCTTAAAACTTGAAAAATATACACAATTACGTATTTCCACTGACATTGTTGGGTGATTACATTATTCTCTGATATTCTACCCCTTTCTCAGACGTTCAATGAAATAATATATGCAAAATACCTTATAGATTCTGCCAGGTAAGTTGTTGTGAGTCAAGCAGCCTAGTCTCAGATCAGCATATGACTACCGTCCAGTGGATTTCAGTGTGGCAAGTTACCTGTGGAAACGGACTATCAGAGACCATCAACTTGGCAGAGACCAGTTGTCCACAGGACAGCATAGGAATTTGCAAAATTCGTGCAGCTTGAGTTTCTTTTCTCTGTCATTATGGTGGTGATTCTTTAGCTGGTTTTCAGTTTTTATCTGCAGCCACACATGAAACAGCTGTAGTTTTCCCTGGAAATTCTGTTTCTTTTCAAACATTTTCCCGTAAGATTCAGCAGGGGGGTTAATGCTTCTTAAATCCCTTATCTGGAATTACTGACTACAGCTCCTAATCCTGCTAACTTTTCTGACACAATACAGAGAGTTGGGTACATATGAGAAAACAAGACTTGGATCATTAACAATGTCTCACAGCATGAGAAAGTTGAGTCGGGCATGCATATACAGAATAGGATAAAAAGCCTTAGGATTACACATAGTGCCAACTGTTAAGCGTGAGTTCCCTGTCACGAAGCATAGAATTGTTGGAAGGATCTGGTATGCTCCATGAGGAAAAACTACAATGTAAAATATGGGATGGATAGATCCACCTTTACCATACATGGGAGTTTATTATATTGGTAATAGAGTGGTATAGGGGGATGGAAAAGAGTGCTTATCAAAGTCTGCCTTTTACAGAGAGATTAAGACATGGAACCCTCTTGTAGAAAAAAACTGTATAAAAGTATATTTTGTAGATATGAAAGAATTGTCTGGGTTTGAATATTGTTGTGCCTAAACCATTGTGCCCATGTCTATTACATTTTTGTAACTCATTTTTTTCTTTTAGCTCTGTGTGCTTTTCTTTTTTATTTAAAAATATTTTTTTTTATTTTACGTACTAACCCCAGTTCTCCCTCCCTGCTCTTCTCCAGCTCCCAATGTCCCCCCACCCGACCCCCAGCCACTGTTCAAAGGGGGCAAGTCCTCCCTCAGGGAGTCAACACAATCTGGCACACCATGTTGAGTCAAGACCATGCCCCTCCCCCGAGTGTCAAGGTCATAAGAGAATTTACATCTAGTAACTGATGGAAGCAGGTGGAGTGATCCACAGCGAAGCACTGGGCAGTGCTCTTGGAGTTCAGCTGAATAGGGGAAGGAGGGATCATATAAGCAAGGATTATCAAGATCATGATTGGGAAAACCACAGAGACAGCTGACCGGAACCAGTGGGAGCTCATGGACTCTAGACTGACAGCTGAGGAACCTGCATGGGAGAGAATTAGGCCTTCCGAATGTGGGTGACAGTTTATGTGGCTTGATCTATTGGGGAGGGAGAGGTGACAATGGGACCAGGACTTATTCCAGGGGCATGAACTAGCTATTTGGAGTCCATTCTTTAGGGTGAGATACCTTGTCTATTACTTTTTAACTTTGTATCTGCAAGTAGCTGCCATCTGACATAAGTACCACAAGAGTACTTATAGGCAGGATCTGTACAGCAGGATGTGTCTGGCTTGATATTTAGTTAAGCTGACAAAAAAGCTGAACTCTATGTGTAGAATAACATTATGCAGGGCATGGGAAGGTGTATTGGGGAAGCATAAAGGGTAACTATGGGAAGTTTTACAAAATGATCACAATATATTCTTTAAATTGTGATGTATTTCTTAAAGTCAAAAACAGAAGCCAATAATAAAGCTGTTTGTGTTATCCTGGTAAGAAAAACTCTGTTTAAGTATAAATAAAGATGGCCTGAGCTATTTGGGGCCACTGGAGTGCAACCAACCTGGCGGTCAGAGTTTTCTTTGCATTGACACCTCCTTCCTCACTCAGGACCTGAACCTGAAATAAGGCTGGACACTGGCATTAAGTAAATTATTTATAAGTTGTATGAATATAAAATAAACAAATGCACCTTTCTTAGAATCCCATAGGTTCCACTACAATTACAGTAAAATTAATTACTATATCCAATGTAGTAAGTAGCTATTGTACTCTAAAATCTTTAAAAGCAAGATTTTGTACAAAAGGAGTTTTAAGGGACTTCTCCAAATAGCATTATGAAATCAATTGTTTTTACCAGAATTAAATATGAAGAAAGAGAAAAATTATATGTATTGGTTTGAGCAATACAATAGTAAATTATGATCACAATAGTTACCAGTTATGATGAAAGTTTAAACAAATAAAAAGTAACACATTAATCACAGTGAAATGTATATTTATTATAACACTGGCTATTATAAATTAAAGTCATCCCATGATAAATTTTGTTAAGTGTAGACTTAATTGGCCACATGCTTCTAATTCAAAGAGACAGATATTTGAATATAGTACTGAGTGGAATATATGAAAAACAACAGATTTTTTATTGAATTTTATTGAGCTCTACATTTTTCTCTGTTCCCCTCTTTTTCTCTCCCCTCCCCTTCAACCCTCTCCCCAGGTCCCCATGCTTCCAATTTACTCAGGAGACCTTGTCTTTTTCCACTTCTTATGTAGATTAGATTCATGTATGTCTCTCTTAGAGTCCTCATTGTTGTCTAGGTTCTCTAGGATTGTGACTTGTAGGTTAGTTTTCTTTGCTTTATGTTTAAAAACCACATAGGAGTGAGTACGTATGAAAATTGTGTTCTTGTGTCTGGGTTACGTCACTCAAAATGATGTTTTCTAGTTCCATTCATGTACCTGCAAATTTCAAGATGTCGTTATTTTTTTTCTGCTGTGAAACACTCCATTGTGTAAATGTACCATGTTTTTCTAGTCCATTCTTTGGTCGAGGGGCATTTAGGTTGTTTCCAGGTACTGGCTATGAACATAGTTGAACACATGTTCTTGTGGCAAGGTTGAGCATCCTTTGGATATATACCCAAAAGTGCTATTGCTAGGTCTTGAGGAAGGTTATTTCCTAATTTTTTGAAAAATCACCATAGTAATATTTAAAGGGGTTAAACTCAATGGGTCTGAGAAATCACCACACTGATATCCAAAGGGGCTGTACTAGCTTGCACTCCCACCTGATGGAGGAGGGTCATCTGTCTATGTGTTACTTTCATTGGTTAAT
>LOJH01048384.1:898-13039 GCA_001685095.1 Ellobius talpinus
AAGGGATATGATCATGGCCTTATACTCATGCTTTGAATGGAGATACTTCCTGAGAGCCCTCCTCATATGTTGGGGCCTGCATCCAAGCTAATGCCCATGGGGAACATGCCTGTATATACCTCAGCTTTACATACCTCAAGCCCCATCATCTATCCCTAAGGTATTCTTCACCCAGCTCCCTAGAGATGTAGGGGATTAGAAGCCTCCCCTTATTTGATGGAGACCATTAAGATGGCCTTTATGGCTTTAAACCTTACCCACCCTAAAGCCACTGAGGCCTGTTGGCTTTGCTTACAGGCACTACTCCTCTACTTTCAAGCCTTTGGGGTAAATGGCTATTATGAAATACTAGATAAAGCTGATACTTGTAGATGGGAAAATCCTGAAAAGGGAGAGATTTTGGGACTGACTACCCCCCTTTTGGCAGATGTCAAACACAACTTGTGTCTTGTACACCAGACACCCTCTTCTTAACCTCACTTGTGATGTAGCTAATGGGTCTCTAGGTTTATGGAGGGTGCCCAAAGATCGTGTGTATTTTTGGGTGTGCCAAGAGACGAGGATTACTCCCTGCCTGTCTGACCCACTGATCACTCAGCATAATGATACTTGCCTGCTTGCATTAATTTTCCCTCACATGCTTTACCACATGCAAGAAGAATTCCTGGCCTAAAAGCTTAAGAAAGAGCCCCTAAAGGCCAAGGCTGTCACCACATTGATGGGGCGGGGGGGGGTGCTGGGACTGCCCTGGGCACCTTATCCCTGGTGATTCTACAACAAGAAATGGGAATAATTCACTCACAATTGAAAGCAACCATAAAAAAGACCGAGACTTCATTAAGTTATTTACAAAGGTCTTTGGATTCCTTAAAAAGGGTCACCTTACAATATAGGAGAGGCTTGGACATACTGTTCATGGAAAAGGGAGGAATTTGCAGGGCACTTGGGGAAGAATGTTGGTTCTATGTGAACCATTCTGGTATAGTTAAAAGAACCCTAGATAAGTTAAGAAAAGATATTGATTTGTTTAAGTCAAGGACCCCCTAAGAGACCTGGTTTAATTGGTCCTCATGGCTTACCACACTCATCTCTTCTCTAATTGGGCCAATGGCTATTTGTTTATTGATCTGTCTTTTTGGAATTGGCTTTCTCCAAAGGCTGAAACAAGCATTCCAAAACCAGATACAATACTCATGGCCCTTTGAGTACATTATGATAGGCTTGATACATCTCACCCCATGGATAAGCTCTCAATTTGAGGGTATGCAGGCAAAAACTACTGATAGGGGTGGCCTTGACTTATATTCTCTCCTTGGTGGGCTATTCTGGCTTGGTGACTGGGGTAGAGGGTAGAATATGGAACAAAAAAGGAAGAGATGTTGGGCCAAAATTATCTCAGGGCCTGTATTTCGAGGCCTGTAGGACGAAAAAAAAAACCTAGCTTGACTTTGAAGGATAGTCTCAAAACTACCAAGGGGGGATGAGATAGCAAAATCTAGGTAGATGCCCTTCCAACCAGAGGGAGGGCTTGGTTGTCTCTCATTGGCTGGAGGTACCCCACATCACACTTTGTCACTTAACCTATATAGTCTGACGCTCACAGTAATAAACTGAGTTCCTGTTTGACTTAACTCCCTATTGTGTCTGATTATCCTGTCTCATGGGGCTTGGGAATGGGCATATAGTACACCTTTCCCTGGGGAATAAGGCTAAGGAGACCTGGCACCATCAGAGAAATGCAAATCAATAAAAACTCTGAGATTCCATCTTACACCTGTAAGAACAGCCAAGATCAAAAACACTGATGACAACTTATGCTGGAGAGGTTGTAGGGTAAAGGGAAAAATCCTGCATTGCTGGTGGGAGTGAAAATTGGTACACCCCTTTGGATATCAGTATGGTAATTTCTCAGAAACAACCTTCCTCAAGACCCAACAATACCACTTTTGGATATATATTAAAAGAATGCTCAATCATATCACAAGGACATGTGCTCAACTATGTTCATAGCAGCATTGCNAGATCAAAAACACTGATGACAACTTATGCTGGAGAGGTTGTAGGGTAAAGGGAAAAATCCTGCATTGCTGGTGGGAGTGAAAATTGGTACACCCCTTTGGATATCAGTATGGTAATTTCTCAGAAACAACCTTCCTCAAGACCCAACAATACCACTTTTGGATATATATTAAAAGAATGCTCAATCATATCACAAGGACATGTGCTCAACTATGTTCATAGCAGCATTGCTTGTCATAGTCAGAACCTGGAAACAACCTAAATGCTCCTCAACTGAAGAATGAATAAGGAAAATTTGATACATTTACGCAGTAAGAAAAAATAATGACATCTTGAAATTATAGGCAAATGCATGAAGTTAGAAAACATCATATTGCGTGAACTACCATAAGCAAAGAAAACCAGTGAACAATTCACAATCCTAGAGAAATTAGATAACAATGAGGACCCTAAGAGAGACATACATGGATCTAATCTACATTAGATTAGATTTATAAATAGACAATATCTCCTGAGTAAATTGGAAGCATGGGGACCATGTGAGAGGGCTGAAGGGGAGGGGAGAAGAAAGGAGGGGATCAGAGAAAAATGTATAGTTTAATAAAATCAATAAAAAAGGGAACAAAAAGACATAAATTTTGTGCTGTTTGGTAACAAGTTCTATGGAGCCTGGAATTGAGTTTCAAATGGCTCTCATGGAAAACCTCACTGAAAAGGATTCATTTGATCAAGCACCATAGAACATGAATAGGAAGCCTGGGGGGAAGAAGGTTCCAGGAAAAGGAAAGATGAGTCTAAAGGAACTGAGGTTAGGATGTATCTGGAATGTGCAAGGAGCAGTGAGGAAGTCAGTGCTGCTGGCACAGATAAGGGATTGAATGGTGCCAGGTAAGAGCAGGGAGGTATCTATGCCTGGACTCAGGAGCACAGGCTGCAGCAGCTTTCCTTCTCAATTGGGCTGGCATGATAGAGGAGCAGGTAGCTGCCTACTCCTTTCAGCATCCTGTGACTTCAATAAGAATGAACTGGTGAGAAGGGTGAAGCAGGAGTCCTTTGTTGAAATAGGAGTATAATCTGTGCTACGTGTCTAGAAAGTAAAGGGATTGAACTACATCTAGTCTGTGAGAACTGTAAGGAAGGTCACAGTGAAACCACCAAACCAGACTGTTCCATTGGTAGAAAGAAAGGGTTACTGGCGGTTAAACTGCAAAGGCTATCTATCTCTAGGGGTGATAGCAGAGCAAATGGTAGGAAGGAAAGCAAGCAGATTTTATGTGACAGTAGGGTCCGGGGTCTTTGAGCTGATACAGACTGTTCAGAATGACCAGCAATCAGACGCTCTCCCACTAAACAGAGTGCCTTGTTTATCCAATAACATCCTCTCAGTTCACAGGGGTAAAGTTCTTCTGTTTAGGACAATGTCGCCAGCATTACCATTTGGAGGTGGGGTGGAGGTTGGGTTTTGGACCTAACAGTAACAATAAACCCTTTCTGGGTAGAGGTGGTTTTAAGAGGTAAAGGGTGAATAAAATAGATGACCTTTATGTACAAGGGTCTGACATCTAGCAGGGTCCACTAAGACCAGGTCAGCTTAAACATTCTCAAAGCAGTTCAAAGATGTTTTGAAAATTTACTCTTTTCCTTACAAGGATTGAAGACACAACACACATGGTAGTTTAGGTTCTGATTTAAAAAATAAAGCAAGCAAACAAACAAATGCCTGTCTAATGGCTGAAGCTGCTAATCGCTGCTGCATTTCCCATCAGCATCTCAGGAAAACGTCAGTGAAAACGGAGAATGTTTTATCTAAAAATGTTAATCATCTGCACAGATGTCTCCTCTTTCTGAAGAATTTCTATTTTCACTTTCAGCTTCACAAAGCATGTCTCTTTATGGACCATGTTATTAATGAAATGGAAAAGAATGTGCAGGAAAGCCTGCTGTTGTCTGAAATTATCTTTACTTCTATACTGCCACTGGCAATAACTGTCTCTTCTCCAGAATTCCGGAACAGTGAATTCTTTTCCGCACCAGATTAAAAGCAAACAATAAAAACAAAACAGAGTGACTACCACAGGGAAAGAATGTAACTCACCAGTTTGGGATCAAACTTTTGCTGTTATATTTTGGGATGCACAATTGATGAGCACAATTCTAGCAATTCAATTTTTTAAATAATACAAGATTATTCCAAAGACTATAGAGAGATTATTTGATGATTAAGACAGTTTTTCTGGGGCTGGTGAGAAAGCTCAATGGGTAAATTATTTGCTACACAAAGATGAGGAGATATGCTTAGATCCACATCAAAAAAAAGTGTGATGCCCTGTGCCTAGAACCAGGACACTGAGAAAAGCCATCAGGAGGATTCTCAGGGCTCACCTAGGCTGGTAAAATTATTAAGCTCCAGATTCAGAAAAACACTCTATCTGAAATGATAAGGTGGATTTTATGTAATAAAAGGAGAAACAACATCTGCTTTAGCCTCGATATGCAAGTGCACTTACACACACACACACACACACACAGACACACGGGCAGGGTAAATTTCCTCAAACTTAATTTAGCAAATAAGAAATGTTATATGTTGTAAGCACAGAATTTCAGTTGTCACCTGGATTTGATTTTTATGCAAACTCATGTGGTGGAATTTGTTGGACTGGAACATCCAGCCCCTGCAAGGTCCTGGAAAGCTCCATTCCTGTCTCTCTTTCCAAAAAGTATCTGCTCTGATAGTCTCTGAACAAAGGAAAGGAGCCAAAGAACCCAGTTCCTCATTCTTGGTGGTTATTGCAGCTTTCTACTCTGAAGCAGTCATATGACCAAGCACTTTTCTAAGCTCTCAGTTTTGACCATACTCGGCTCAATCCCACCTTATGGTGGACACTTTTTCTGATCCCTCACCTAGAACCCATAAAATATCCTTGTTTTCCTTTGGGGGTTGACTTCTCTGACCTCCATCTCTGGAACCAGAGAACTTGCCCTGGAGCTGCTCTGCTCAGATATGCCAGTTGTTATTCTTTTTCAATTCTGCTTGATTTGGCTTCCTGCTTGGGTGAAGAAACTTGTTACCCTATTATCAAGAGGAGGCAAAAGGAAAAAAAAACTATTAGAATTATCTTTCCCATGTTGACTGAGGTCAACCGTCACAAGCTTGTCTGAATGGCTAGTCTGAAAAGAATTGGTGCACAAACAACATCAAAAACAAAACAACTGAGGCCAGTGATTCAAGGAGAAAATGGAAAAGGATTACTATTCCAGTCCATCAGATTCCTAGGATGCAGCAGCCTGCCTGTTTATAAACAAAGGTTTGACTAGGTGGGGGATTAAACATTTGTGGAAGAGTCTCAAGGGGCTGAGCATCACCATGTAAGGAGAGTTTTGGATGATCCATGTAAATCTCGGACCTTAGGGCAACAGGTCTGTAAGCTTTAAAGAAAACTAGACACAGAGACTATGAGGAAGGAATTTGTAACTTTTTACTTGGGCATCCAACAGAAAGATAGAAAAAGAAAACTAATAAACAAAAGGGACTTCTCCAAATGTTAGTAGTTACATGCTGGAATTCTGGAAAATTGTTATTTTGTTCCAACCCCTAGGCTACATGCACGAGAGGCATTACTATCCCATTCTGGTGCATTCCATCCATAACTATAAATAAGAACAATGGCAATGTTTCAGACAAGTATTGCCATTTCAATATGGCCCCCAACTGATTTCCAGATAAACATTTCTGGAACACATGTCAACAGTGAAAAAGATCAGAAAGGAAGGCTTCAAGAAAGATGCTAACAGATGCCAGAGAAATAAATGCCAGTTACAAGGTGTAGAAATTAAGGAGCCAAATTCAGGAGCTGCTTTGTTTCAGTAAAGGACTTGATATGTGAGCAAGATGCTAGAGAGCCTCAGACCAACAAATTATGCTACAAATAGATGGTTTACAAAGGAAAAATACATATAATTGGCTTTAGAAATTCAGTAGAATGGATTAAAGTTGCAGTGGAGACACAAGAGAATAAATTATATGAGCAAGAGCAGTGTGGCTCAGAGAAGACCTCATTTAATGAGTCTGTGATGTGGCTGCAGGGCCACTTAGATCCATTTAGAACCTCAGAGGAAGCAGTAGACAAGAGAAACAAAAAATACGCACTCAATGGAAAATGCTTCCAGAATGTTGAAACAAACTGCACTTTATATCCAAAAGTTGGCAAGTGCCACGGGAGGAAAAACAAATAGAAACTTGCAGCAAATACTCTATAAAAAACAAACTAAATAAAAATATAGAAAAGAACAGCAAAAATATACAAAAGAGCCTCAACAATTAAATACCTACTGTGGTTCAGGGAAATGATGATGGCAAAGTAATATTTTAAATATGACAGTAGAAGACCATTTTCAATCTAAAACGTTATATATGTTGATTTTTTTAACAAAATGAAAATGAGGACCAGTCAGATTGCTTAGCCAATGAGGATGCTTGATGCCAAGGCTGTTTCATCTCCCATAAATGTTTTGCTGGAATTGCACCCCAAATCCCTCTCCAAATCACTTTCCAAACCTTTCTACATCTCAGAAAGCCTGTGAAATGATACTCCTCCCCCAGAGATGCTCAAGACCACTCTTACAGGGTATTTAAACTGCCCACCAGAGAATCAGTTTGTGGTTTTCCAGGCTTCCTTTC
This sequence comes from Ellobius talpinus, assembly GCA_001685095.1. NCBI lineage: Eukaryota > Metazoa > Chordata > Mammalia > Rodentia > Cricetidae > Ellobius > Ellobius talpinus. The sequence goes on from LOJH01048384.1 coordinate 7,599, forward strand.
CTGTCTCCTCTCTGAGGGACTGGAAAATTATACAGGAGTGTTGCATCCATCAAAATTTTTTTTTCTTTTTCTAATTTGGTGTGATTTTTATCTGATTTGATTTTCTGCATCAGCAGGGAGGCTTTTTGGGGTGAGAAACTTTTCATTAACTGATTAGTAGAAAGAAAGAACAGACCCATGCATATTGACACCTGACCTACACACATGTACTCACAGACAAAGGCATATACAGAGAGAGACACACCATAAACAATCAAACAGAAAATGAAATAAAGAATAGAAATTAAACAATAAGGTTTACCTGTAAACATTTATCACTAAAATAAATTTCAATTAAAATAATCCAATTTAAATTAAATCTCCAAAATTAAAGAATGAAAGACAGACAAAATATTCATGTCTATATATATACATATATGTATGCATGTATATATATATGCATGTATGTATGTATGTGTGTGGTATACACACATACAAGTAACTATAGAGATGTAAAAATATTGCAAAATTTTGGCTAAAATATAGTAAGAGAGGAAATATAACTGAATATAATAAAAGGTCATTATACCTACTAAGAAGAAAGAAAAATTCATTTCACAGCAGCTAACTTTCATCTCTTTAAACAGTTGTCATGCCAACACCCCATCCCATCAATTGGACTATGTAAGATACAAGTCCTATTCCCCCTCCCCAAACTTCCCTATCCTCCATTACATCAGAGAATCCTGAAACACAGGCTGCAAATACACAGAGAGGACCAGGAGGTGAGTGACCACCACCCAGTGAGGCACCCCACTCTCTAGGCTCTCCATATGGGGCAAAATCCTGGGCTTCTGCCCCACCTGCATCAGCTTCTCTAGCTAGCAAGCAGGCAAGCTTCCTGCAGATAGGCTGTTCCACCACCCCATCCATCGAACCCTGCAAGTTACAAATCCCACTCCACCCAAGCCCTCCTATCCAGCCACTCCCCCACCCTCAGTGGAACTCAGAAATATAGCCTGCTATGACACAGAGAAAGAACCAAAAGGTGAGCAACCTCTGAGCCAGTGGAACACCCCACTCTCTAGGCCCTCCATACTGAGTCAAAATCCCATACCCCTCCCCAACCAGCCTCAACTTCTCTAGCCAGCCAGCAGGCAAGTTTCCTACAGGCAGGCTGCTCCAAGGCTGCCACCCCATTGATTGGACCTTGTAAGCTACAAAACCCACTATGCCCCCAAACCCACCTATCCCACTGCAATCTCAGAGGAACTCTGAAACACAAGCTACAGCTACAAAGAGAAGACAAAGAGTGAGGGCCAAGAGAGGAACCCTGAAACACAGGTTGTGACTACACAGAGAGGACCAAGAGAGGAATTCTAAAGCACAGTCTGCGAATGTACAGAGTAGACAAAGAGAGCAATCTAAGAGAGCAGACCAAGAGAAAAGGCCAACAAAGCAGGCCAAGAGAGACCTCAGTGTCTCTGAGACACTGACGGTGACACTACAGAGAAGACGAAGAACAGTTCCCAAAGACAGAGACAGACACTGCAATGTTGGACCAAGAGGCAAAGATGCTGCCAGCACCAACTAGAGGAAGAGATGGGTAGGTAGCAAGGCAAGAATTCATTCAATAACCTAAAAAGGAATATGATAACATCAGAACCCAGTGATCATACAACAGGAAGACTTGATCACTCTAATGCAGAAGATGCAAAAGAAAACGATTTTTAACATAACTTCATGAGGATGATGGCGACTTTAAAAGAAGCAATGAAAAATTCCCTTAAAGAAATGAAGGAAAAGACAAACCAAAAAATGAAAGAAATCAATAAATCTCTCAAAAAATCCAAGAAAACCAAGAAAAAAAAGAATCAAACAGATGAAGAAAACAGTTCAAAAAGATCGCGACTTGAAGACTAAAATAGAGGCATTAATAAAACACAAGCTACTGAATTCTGGATATGGAAAATCTGGGTAAATGAGCAGGAACTATAGAGGCAAGCATAACCAGCAGAATACAAGAGATGGAAGAGAGACTCTTAGGTGTTAAAGATACTATAGAGAAAATAGATTTACTGGTCACAGAAAACATTAAATCCAACAAATATTTAACACAAAACTTCCAGAAAACCTGGAACACCATAAAAAAAAACAAATCTAAGAATAATAGGGATAGACAAAGAAGAACTCCAACTCAAAGTCACAGAATGTATATCCAACAAAATCATAAAAGAAAACTTCCCCAACTTAAAAAGGATATCCCTATGAAGGTACAAGAAGCTTACTGAACACCAAATAGACTGGAACAAAAAGTCCCCTTGCAATATAATAATCAAAATGCTAAACATACAGAATAAAGAAGGAATATTAAGAGCGTCAAAGAAAAAAAGTAAAATAACATTTCATGGCAGACCTATCAGAACTACACCGGACTTCTCAATGGAAACCATGCAAGCCAGAAGGTCCTGAACAGATATGCTACAGACACCAAGAGACCACAATTGCAAGCCCAGACTACTATACCCAGCAAAATTTTCAATAACCATCAATGATTAAAACAAGATATTCCATGATAAAAGCAGACTAAACAATACCTAGTCACAAATTCATCCTTGCAGAAAGCACAGAAAGGAAAATTTCAACCCAAGGAAGCTAACTACACCCACAAAAACACAGGCAACAGATGACCTTACTCCAGGATACCCCAAGGAAGGGAAATACACAAACACTACTACCAAAAGATATCAGGAATTAACAATCACTGGTCATTAGTATCTCCTAATATCAATGAACTCAATTTACCTATTAAAAGACTAAGCAAATGGATACAAAAGCAGGATATATCCTTCTGCAGTATACAAGAAACACACCATAACCACAAAGACAGACATTATCTCAGAGTAAAGGATTCAGTAAAGATTTTCCAATCAAATGTACCTAAGAAACAAGTGGATATAGCTATTCCTAATATCTAACAAAATAGACTTCAAACTAAAATCAGTCAGAAGAGATGGAGAAGAACAATTGATACTTATAACAGGACCAATCCATCAAGATGAAGTCTCAGTCCTTAACATCTATGCCCCAAATACAAGAGCACCCACATATATAAGGGAAACATTATTAAAACTTAAATCACACTTCAAACCCCATACACTAATAGTAGGAGAGTTCAACACCCCACTCTCCACAATGGACGGGTCAATCAGACAGAAACTTAACAAAGAAATAAGAGAACTAACAGATGTCATGATTCAAATGGACTTAACAGGCATATACAGAACATTCCACTCAAACACAAAAGAATATACCTTCTTTTCAGCACCTCTTGGAACCTTCCCTAAAATTGACCACATACTTGGTGGCAAAGCAAACCTCAACAGATACAAAAAAAATTGGAATGACACCCCTGTATCTTAGCACATCACTAAGGTTTAAAGTTAGAATTTAACAATAACACTAATGGTAGAAAGTCTATAAACTCATGGAAATTGAACAGTGCTCAACTAAACCACAATAGGTCAAGGAAGAAATAAAGAAAGAAATTAAAACTCCTTAGAATTCAACAAAAATGAATGGACAATGTATCCAAACCTATGGGACACTATAAAAACAGTGCTAAGAGGAAAGTTCATAGCACTGAGAGCCTATGTAACGAAAGTGGAGAAATCTCAGACTAGTGACTTAACATCACACCTGAAAGTTCTACAACAAAAAGACTCACTCAAAAGGGGTAGATAACTGTAAAAAATCAAATTGAGGACTGGAATCAATAGAATAGAAACAAATAAAACAATACAAAGACTAAATGAAACAAAGAGCTGGTTCTTTGAGAAAATCAATAAGATAGACAAAAACTTATCTGAATTAATCAAAAGGTAGAGAGAGAACATCCAAATTAACAAAATCAGAAATGAAAAAGGGAACATAACCACAGACACTGAGGAAATCCAGAGAATCATTAGGTCATACTACAAATCCTGTACTCCACAAAACTGGAAAATGTAAAAGAAATGAACCATTTTCAGGATAGGTATCACATACAAAAACTAAATCATGACCAGGCAAACAATTTAAAAAGACCTATAACCTACAAGGAAATAGAAGCAGTCATCAAAAGCCTCCCAACCAAAAAAAACTCCATTACTGGATAATTTCAGTGAAGAATTCTAATAGAACATCAAAGAAAGGCTAATACCTATATTCCACATAATAGAAACAGAAAGAACATTACCAATCTCTTTTAATGAATCTACAGTTACCCTGATACCAAAACAACAGAAAGATTCAACCAAGAAGGAAAATTACAGATCAATCTCCCGCAAGAACACTGATGAATGAGCACCCTGACTTCTCTTAGGACTGGAAAGAGAGGGCGAAGGGGCGTGGGGGTGTGTGGGAGGGAAATGGAAGGATGGGAGGAGGTGGAAATTTCAAATAAACAGATAAGTAAATAGAAAGAAAGAAAGAAAGAAAAAAGAAAGAAAAATACTCAATAAAATACTGGCAAACCAATAGCCAAAAAAGTAAAAAAAAATACACCATGATCAAATCAGCTTCATCCCAGAGATTTAGGAATGGTTCAACATACTAAAATCTATCAATGCAATCCACCACATAAATAAACTTAAAGGAAAAAAATATGATCATCTCATTAGATGATTAACAAGCATTTGATAAAAGACCACACCCCTTCATGATAAAGGTCTTGGAGATATCAGGAATACAAGAAATATATCTAAGAATAATAAAAGCAATGTACAGCAAGCCGACAGCCACCTTCAAACTAAATATAAAGAAACTCAAAGTGATACTAACAAAATCAGGAACAAGACAAGGTTTTCCACTCTCTCCATATCTATTCAACATAGTTCTTGAAGTTCTGGCTAGAGAAATAAGACAACAAAAAGAGATCAAGGGGATTCAAATTGGAAAAGAATAAGTCAAACTTTTACTATTTGCAGATATTATAATAGTATAAATAAGTGACTCCAAAATCTCTACCAGGGAAATTTTACATCTGATAAATACCTTTAGTAATATGGCAGGATATAAGATATACTCAAAAAAATCAGTAGCTCTCCTATATACAAATGATAAATAAGCTGAGAAAGAAATCAGAGAAACATTATCCTTTACAATAGCCACAAATAACATATGATATCTTGGGGGTAACACTAACCAAAGAAGTGAAAGACCTGTTTGCCTAAAACTTTAAGTCTTAAGAAAGAAACTGAAGAAGAACCATAAAAATGGAAAAATCTCCTATGCTCTTGGATAGGTAAAATCAACATAATAAAAATGAAAATCCTACCAAAAGCAATCTATGGATTCAATGCAATCCCCATCAAAATCCCAACATATTTCTTTACAGACCTTGAAAGATCATTATTCAACAAATAGTGCTAGTATAGCTGGTGGTCAACATGTAGATGAATGCAAATAAATGCATATCTGAT
>LOJH01048385.1:369-21846 GCA_001685095.1 Ellobius talpinus
TCATAAGGAATAGAAAAGACAGAAAGAGAAAGATACGCTGAGGACAGTGTGGCCCGGAACACGGTGATTGGGAAGGCTGATCGGACATCTTTGTCTAAACCGACTGCCAATAAACTGCCTGGGGCATCGCTCCAGGAAGCTCAGGCCCCTCACCTGAAGCCGACTCCCACTACAGAGGCATTCTGTCACACAGGTGCCAGCGTAGGCGTGGCATGATACATTAACACATGGAGTATTGCTTGACTGTCAAAGAAAAAGGACATCTGAAAATTTGCCAACCATTTACAAAATAAGAAAAAAAACATCCTGAGTGAAGTAAGCCAGGCCCAGAAAGACAATTATGAGACATATTCACTTAGAATTGGATATTATATGTTAAGCAAATGATAATCAAATTAAAATCCACAGGCACAGAGAGGTAAGGTAAAGATGAGAGCTATAGAGGGCAAGCGTGGATCTCCCTGGAAATAGGAAATTGAAGAGATTCTGCAAGTTAACTAGGGCCCAGTGGAGATGGGTGCTGTAGGGATCAGATGTTGGGATTGAAGGGGACAAGAGTGTGAAGAGCGTAGATGAAATTGGGGAGCATTTGGGGGAGGTTTAGAAAACTCGTGCTTAGAAAACTCAAGGAATCTATGAGAGCAATCCTAGTAAGGACAGCTCATCATGGAGGTGGACATTCAGTAAGAGTCTGAACTGGCCATCTTTTGTAACCAGGAAAGGTTTTAGTGGTAGAACTGTATTATATTTGGTTTTGTTGTTGGCTAAAGATGACCCATGGGGATCTCTAAACAACCCAGTCTGATGCTAGGACCGAAGGTTGCTCTCTGATAACTGGATTGGGCCTCAAAGGCCAACTTCCACACAGCTCACTGAATGCAGAGAGGCTGAATTGGTGGGGTCTTGAAGCCTTTATCCCGATGTTCTAGTTTCCTTAGCACAAGTAGGTACTCTGAAGGCTATAGAAAGATAACTTGGTCACCAACCCAGCCACAAAACCCTGCACCTACAAGCTGTCCCGCTAGAAAGAAGAATTGTGATAAGGTGCCACACACTTGTGGGAGTGGCCAATCAATTGATTTAACTCGAGACCAGTGTCAGGAGAAGGAGCTACTCCCTACACTGTCTAAATGGCCAGGAATTAGAGGCTGGGTGTCTCTGAGAACTAGGGTAGAATGATTAGCCCACTTCACCCAAAAAAGAAAAAAGAGAAAAAAAGAAAAAGGAAAAAGAAAAATCAGCAAAATAATTCCTAACGATTTTCTCTTATACTCATGTATTTGGTGCATTGTGCATTCATCATCACAGAGGCTTCTTCCAGATGATGAAAGAAGATGCGGAGACCCACAGGAAGATAGTATATGGAGAGAGAGATTCGTAATTTGAGGTCTGCATTGGTTTTCTGCCCTGGACTATCAGGGAATGTGTGAAAAAGAGGAACAAAAATTCTAGTCATCACAGGAGATGGAGGACACCAGAAGAACATGACCCACTGAATCAGCTAAGAAGAGCTCACATGGTCTCCCAAAGACTGTAGCAGCAAGCACAGAGCCTTTATGGATCTGTACCAGGTTCTCTATGTATGGTATGGTTTTCATCTTGGTGTTTTTGTGGGACTACTAATAGAGCAGGATTATCTCTCGTTCTTTTGTCTGTTTTTGTCACTCTTTTCCTGTTATCGGATTTCCTTTCCAGCCTCACTATGAGGGCTTTTGTATTTACTTATTTTATCTTGTTTATTCTGGTTGACTGTTTTCCCTTAGAGGCCTCTTGTTCTTCTAAAGAAGAAACAGAGAAGTAGATATAGGGGAAAGGGAAAGTGGGGGGATTTGGGTGGAATAGAAGAAGGGGAAATTGTGGTTGGGATGTACTGTATGAGAGAGGAATCTATTTTCAATAAAAAGTATTTTCTATTATATTAGATTCAGGAGAAAATAATTTAAATATTCAGGATTGTATTCAATATTGTATACACCTAAGAAAACTCAAGCAACCATGTATCTTTAGTGAGTGATTTTTTCTCTTAATTTCATTTTCTAGTATAGCAGTGACCATTTTTTCTATCAACCTAGCAAGCGCTCTACATAAAAAAATACTATCTGATTTTAATAGTGTTTTTGAGCTAATATCTCTTTTTCTCTCTCCATCTTATGCCCCTTTTGTCCACAATAAATCTGTTAACCAGCTCTATTATTGGACTAGAAAAATAATTGAAATCTCTTCTGGATTATGAGTCTGTCTCTCCCACACTACATCTTCTATTTTAGGATGCATTATTTTTGCCAGAGCTAAATTTGTATATTTGTTAGTTCACACTAGTAAGACAATTGCATTGTCTTCCTCTGATTGCTTTTTCAATTGTAAAGACACATTTGCTGTGAAGAAAGCAGAAACATGCATTTCTAATTTGTCCTGCATAAAAAGCTTGAGAAATAGCTGAAGTTGCATGGTCATTTCACAATCTTGGCTTGTGTGCAGAGAAAAACCTTTGTTGAAGAATAGTTTATAATGTCAATCAGTTACCTGTGCCTGTATAGTTATGGCCATTATGTGCAGTGAACTATATCCAGTTGGCAGAAGTTAATCTAGAGGGAAGCAGTCTCAATATCAACAAAATGTGTTTCTGGTTAGATAATAAAATGTTGGTGGAGCTGATCACCTGGCACTCTTCCAGTTAGAGTCTGTTTCACACCTGCTTCATCTATTTTATGTTGTTTCCAACTTACATACTGTCATATTTAGGAAAAGAAAATGGCTTCAACTATATTTTTGCCAGTGATGATGCTTTGATTTAGTTCACAAATTCCAGTGGAAATGCTAGATTTTTTTCACATAATGAAGACTATTTTTCCAAGACATGCACTGAAATTAGGAACTTGCCAATTTTTCAACACAAGTGCCTTCTGTGAAGATGTTTAGAATTGTTTTATATGTTGTAGTCTAAATATGGCTCAGTGGATTAGGACATTAAAATTCAGCAAGGCTGATATAGCAATGAACCCAGATTATGAACACAAGACAGAACTCTTATGGTTCTTTATATCAAAATATTTAAAAATAAGTTTAAAATTCATGAAATAGCTACTATATTTCTCAAATATAATAATTTACTTTTTAAAAGATTTCAAAATACAAAACCACTAGTAGCTCATTAATAGGTGTCATATAACAATTCACTGTATCTTGTCATTTTTCAAAAATTGTATGAATGAATGGAATCTAGAACATTCTAAACAGAATGTTGGATTTTTGGCAATTTTTGATGGTCCCATGATTTCAAATTTTTGAAGTAAAAATTAGCAATTTTCTTAAAGAAATTTAGGACAAAAGCATTAAAGTGAAAACCTTAGTTCTAGCAGGGAAAAAGAAACCTGAAAATAGATGATACTCCATGGTTTATTTTTCTGTGTTTGCCATATTCACATTCTTAGAACTTTGACTTGCCTGCATAAAGATCCCCTGATCTGTGCTAGAATTTTGTGTTGAAATAGAAGGATACAGTGTGCATGAAACACGATGTGTCACTTAAGGTGTCTCAGGCTCACCTAAGTCACGACATTTTAAGGGGTTATTTTAAAATGAAATGCTTAGTGTTTTCAAAATAGATTCTCAAGGGTGAAGAGTTACTGATGTAAGAAAAAGAATACCCATTCTTAATCATTCAGGAAAGGCATATTGAATCTACATTAAGATCTTATATTCTCAGTCACAAGGTTATCATCAAGAAAATGAGAGCCAATGCAAGGCTGTATAAACAAACTTAACTTTTATGTACTGTGCTGGGAATATGAATTGGTCAAACTGCTATCAGGGTTTCCTCTAAAATAAAAGCTAAAATAATAGAATTGGAAAGAAATTTGCATATTATTTCAAACTTTGTATAAAATGTGTCAAAGATAGCATATAATACAGACATAACTACATTTCCTGTAGTGCTACCCATGACAGACAAGGCAGGAATCGGCTTAGACACTCTTTAAACGATGACTGAATGAAGAAAATATACTACACATACATATAGCCATGAAAATAAAATCATGATGGTTTCCGTAAAAGGATGAGAATGGTAATCATAATGTTAATGTAATATAAGTCAAACACAGAATCACAAATATTGCATTTTTTTGTAAATGTGCAGTCTATAAACAATCTAAAATATGATATCTTGACATCTAAAAATATACCATTGGATGCTGACAGGTAGCATATTTTTTGGTAGCATAGTTTAAAAAAATTAGAGGATTTATTGACATTTATTATTTAAAACTTATCTCAAAAAGTCAGTCAGGGTTCTATTACTATTAAATGGTGTATTTTTTAATATTGTTTCACTTGCATTGTCTAGTCTTTGTAGTTTATGCTATCATTTGAAATTTATATTTATAAAGAATGACATTAGAATTTTGTTAGTACTGAATGAAATGTAAATTATATAAACTAATATGGTAATTTTTGCAGTTTTAATTTTATTGATAAATAAACATCAATGTTATTTCATTTTTTAGTGCTTTCTTTGATTTTACTCTCATTCAGAGACCATGATCTCTCTTTAGCATTATTGTCATTTACTTCCTACATTAAAAGTGAATTTTGACTTATAAAAAACTACAGATCTTTGTACCTTTATTTTGTGTGTATGTACATATATGTTCATATACATATATATTGTGTATGTATGTATGCTTGTTTGTGTGTGTGTGCACATATATTTTGAAATTTATCAATCCTAAGACTATTCTGGTTGATTTTTAAGCATCTTTTAAGTATAGAATTGTAACTTCTGTAAACAGAAACAATTTGACTCTCTCAAATATATTCTAAGTAATCTTCTTTGATTATTTGGTATAAATGAGATATCAAACACCATTATAATAAAGATTAGTTTGAGTGAAATATCCTTTTCTAGCCCAGATTTTGGGGGATATGTTTTCATGCTTTTTCCCCATGCTGTAATGTTGACTAGATATATTTGTTACATATACCCTTTATTGTACTAAATTATGATCCCCTAATTTTATTATAAATTCTAAAAATGAATATATATACATATATATGTTCCTTGAGAAGTATAAACAATAAAGTTTCCTCAGTTAATTTTATTTTTAGATTACTTATCACATGTATAAGATATAGCCTTATTTCTCTCTTTTCCCACTCTGTTTAATACTCTTCTTTCCCACAAATCTCTTCCTGATGTTCATGTCTATTTATTTTGTTTGTGACTTACTTAAATTCATCAAGGCTGTTTCTGTGATAATGGTTTGAAGTTATGTTTTGGACTGAACAGTAGGTATACAATTAACACAGTTGCTCCATCACTTTCATTGTCTATCAATAGCCAATATGTTCAGAGGGAAAGGATTTTGGTACAATGAGCCTCTTCCCCTTTGAATTACCATAGATTTATAAACTCATTTAATCTAAATACAAAATATAATTAAAATTTGTAAAAGATATTGAGTTTTGAAAATGAGATTGTATAGCCCTTACTGATAGCGGAAAATACAAAATAATCCCACACTAGTTCAGAATTACATAAAATAAAGTTATTAATTTAGGGGAGACTCACAGATCACTGTCCTAGATCACAATCCTCTGCACAAATAGGGAACAGGAACCGAATATAGCTGCCAGAAGCAAAAACTGGAAGCAAGAGAGACAGCACATGCTTTACAACTGCTTTTATAGTATAAGTGACAACACCCAAATGTGCTGGAATTTAAGGCCATTGGCCAAAGGAGCTCCCAGAGCACTTCCCTCTTTTGTTTAAATAATAGAGTTCTAAACCCAATACAAAACTATGTAAACTAGGAACAAATATCAAATACAAAGTTAGAATTAAAACCGGCATAAACAATATTTAGCAAGGAACAAATCCTAATGTTTTAACAAACATTCCATCCTAAGGAGTTTAAGACTTGTATTGGAAATTGTTGACTAGATCATAAGAGGACTGTAACTATGACTATCTAATCTTCAACAGCATTGAAGGCCTGAGAAGGGAGATATATTACTTGAGCAGGTAGGAAATACAATCAAGCAGCCTCCAAAATGTGCAGTAGATGACAGAGACAACTGGCTACTTGAGCAATCACCCAAAGTCTCATTTACAATGTCAAAGTAACCAACATTAGCTAAGGCCTAGAGTAACGGACAGACCATTTTCAGAGGGAGGAAAATTTTTCAAAACCACTTTACCATGTTTTGGCAAGATATGACAGTCTTTTTTCTTATATCTTGCTTTTCCAGTCCATTCATTGTGCACTGTTTCAGTCATCAAGTCATGGGCAGTTTCTTGCCCAAAGGTCAGTTTTGCTGAGAAGAGAACAAACTCCAAGTGAAGTATCTTTGGTGTTCAACACTCTCTTGGGACTAGATCAGTGCTACCAGAAGCAATTGTGTCTCATGTCAACAGAATCCTAAGTTATATAAATGCCATGTTCTACAGTTCTTTGAGGTGGTTGAAGGTTACCTATCTATGCAGAATACAATCTCTATGTATCTAAATAACTTAATTAGTCTGACTAAAAGTATAACAAACATGAATGACTATTGACCTATAATACTAAATAATGATATAATTTAAAGACTAAGATTTCATATCAGAATATTAAACAATATTTAAAGAACTGTGTAGTAAAGGAGGACAATGACCTCAAAATGTAAGCAATGTATAAATATCTTGATGAGAGGTAGGAATATATAATACAATATGATAAAAATATCCTAAAATTTTATCAATATACGAAATGTCTTAAACAGAAGTAGAAACATGCATGCATAAAATATGAAAAAATAACTTTGCATAGTTTTACCAATATTGTAAACAGAAATAGGCACATATTCAACAATTATAATTTGAACTTGTACCAATATATAAAATTCTAAACCAATGTAAATTGTTCATAAATAATAGCTCATAAGTATTCTCTCCATTACTCACTGTTATTATTTTTAGTGTGAATAAGTTCACACTAAACTACCTATTGTCCCATTCAGTTTTCCCTATTTTTTAAGTCCAACCCCAACCCTATATGAGTAATAATCAACCCCTAAATGGTGTCCCTAACCTTAAGGACAAACTTTGTTGGGAGAGGAGGCATCATCTTCTATAAATGCTTCCTGCTGTCATGGGTGTAATGATTTTTCTATGGGATCCTGTAAAAATAGAATGAAAGTTAAGTTTCAAGATTGCTTGAATTGTATAATTGCAAATGGTCTTTGAACAGTCTATAGGGTCTCTCTCTCTCTCTTTCTCTCTGGTTTTGTTTTGTTTTTAATGTTCATAGTTAGAACATTCTGGTCAGAATTGTAAAAAGGTGCACCATTCCTGCAGCTGGTACCCATAAACCAGTCTCATAGTAGCACTACCAGCATCATGATGTTATATCAACCAAGTGGAGTCATTGTTGTGGAGCCCCATTTTCTTTTTAGAAACTTCAAAGATTACTTAAGGAAAATATACTGTTCATTGTTGAAAACTTAAACATCATTCATATAGACATATATTCAACAAAAGATATGATAAAGACAAAATGGGCATGGAGAAAAGTAAAATATTTCCTTAAAATTTATCTTCTTTCTGTCCCGTACCAGATGGTTGCTGACATGAGACAGAAATTTTGAATTTTTCTTTTCACAACATGCTTGGATTTAGAGAAAGATAGCCAATGTCCAAATCCAAAGCTAGATCTTATTTTTAATTAGAGATGTATACATGTGCAGATAATCAAATTTTACTGTGAAAATGATATAGCATCATAAATCAGTATTCTCTTTGCTTGTTGATACTTTCTGGATAGCTCTCTTTTCCTCTTTAGGCATCTAGATGTCCAAGATCTCTCATCTCTTTAAAGAGGAGTATTTTTCTGCAAAGACAAAAAAAGAACCATGCCCCTAGCCTTATGAAATATTTTACCACCTGTATGATTGTCACCTCTATGGATGAGCTGTTATTTCTCTTTCTCAAGCAGTTTCTCTTTTTCAAAACGAATCTTTAGTAATTTTAATGGTATTCACAGCTTTTCTTCTCCTGTGGAGCAAGAGCAAAACCCCTCCCACAATGTATCACATCTCCTGGTTTCCATTGTGAGGTCAGTACATCCTTAGAATACACAGGATGATTTAATTCAGAAGTATTTTTTTATCCAATGTCTCTCTGCTACTGTTGTTCCTTTCTCATTAGCATTAAGAAAATTCAAGGTTAATAAAACATTAAGCAATCTATTTATGTAGGTATTTTCCATCCCTTTCTGTTTGTTTAGCATATCCCTTATAGTTTGATTTGATCTTTCTATAACTGCCTGACCTGTAAGATTGTGTGGTATACCTATAATATGCCTTATAATATAATAAGCAAAAAACTGTTTCATTTTCTTAGACACATATGCTGGACCATTGTNTCTGCTACTGTTGTTCCTTTCTCATTAGCATTAAGAAAATTCAAGGTTAATAAAACATTAAGCAATCTATTTATGTAGGTATTTTCCATCCCTTTCTGTTTGTTTAGCATATCCCTTATAGTTTGATTTGATCTTTCTATAACTGCCTGACCTGTAAGATTGTGTGGTATACCTATAATATGCCTTATAATATAATAAGCAAAAAACTGTTTCATTTTCTTAGACACATATGCTGGACCATTGTCTATTTTTATTTGAGCAGCATTACCCATGATGGCCATAATTTCCAGTAAATGAGTGATAACTGAATAGGCCTTTTCTGAACTCTAGGAAGTTGCCCATAGAAAACCTGAATAAGTGTCAATAATGTGGTATACATATTTTAATTTTCCAAATTCTGTAAAGTGGAACATATCCATCTGCCAGTTCTCATTCCTTTGAGTAGACTTTGGGTTACTCCCTGTAGGTAATGGTGTTTGGTTATAGAAAGAACAAGTAGGACATTTCTCTATAATATCCTTTTCTTGTTGCCATGTAATAGAAAACTCTTTCTTTAAACTTTTGCTGTTGACATAATGTTTCTTATGAAATCCTAAGGCCTTCACCACACTTCTAATCAATAATTGATCAATTTCTGGAATACTTTGAATTAGAGGGCCTGGCAGAACCATGTGGGATTGGATGTGTGCTATGTATATGGGACAAAGCCTATTCCTGATTATATCTNAATCAGTAACTATATTGAGAGGTTCTTTAAAATCCCTTAGTACCATGAGAATAAGATATAATTCTGCCTTTTTGACATAATTAAAAGGGCTTTGTTCCACCTTAATTAATTCTTACAATTTGTAACTTGAATTTCCTGATTTATGTGCATTAGTAAGAAATATATGGGCTCCAGTTATTGGTGCATCACATGCAATTTGGGAATGAATACAAGTAATTCTTTATGTAAGGTTAATTCTATCACTTTTGGAATAAATGCTATTAATTTCTCCCAATAAATTAGCAAAAGGTCTCTTCCATGGTTCATTGTCTTCCCATTTTTTTAAATATCTTCATCAGTGAAAGGCACTATAATCTGCTGGATCTATACCTACTAGTTGACAAAGTCTCAATTTTCCTTTAATAATTAATTCTGAGACTTTTTCCTCAAGAGCTTTTAATTTCTTACTTGATTTATGTAGTAAACGATCCATTATAAGATAATATCTTTCCTCTGCATTAATATTCCTGTAGGGGAAATTCTGGAAGGCAATATGACTAGAATACAATTCAGATTTGGTTTTACTCTATCTACATGTGCCACCTGTAAATTCTCTTCAACAACTATCAGCTCTTTTTCTGTTTCAGCTGTTAATTCTTTGAGACTATTTTAGTCTTTGCCACCATCTAAAATTTTGTTTAAATGAACTATTAGATCAGGTGTTATCCCAACAGCTGGTTATAGACTGGAAATATCTCCTAACAATATTTGAAAGTCTGCAATCGGTCTTTCCTAATTTGTGCCTTTTGTGTTCTAATTTTCTGTAAACCTATTCTGTAGCCTAGGTAATTGTATTTTTTCAGGAGCAATTTGTAATCCCTTATTTTGGCAAAACTTTCTTTACTTCTTCAAACATCCTTGCTAAAGTATCTACGTTTGAATCAGATAGCAAAATATCATCCATCTAATGGTAAAATATAGATTTAGAAAATTATTTACATTTTATTTTCAGTGTCTAACTTACAAAGTATTGGCCCAGGGTGGGGCTATTGATCATTCTCTCTGGGAGGACAGTCTACTGGTAGACTGAAAATTATTATAAATATGTACAATGAAAGCAAAATTTTCTGTCCTTTTCTTGAAAAAGTATAGTTAAAAAACAATCCTTTAAATTAATAACTGTAAGAGGCCATCCTTTTGGTAATAGATAAGGCAGAAGAATTCCAGATTATAGAGAAACCATAGGTTGAATAACCTTGTTAACAGCTCTTAGATCTGTCATCATTCTCCATTGTCCAGATTTCTTTTTGACAACAAATACAGGAGAATTCCAAGGGCTGGTTGACACTTCAATATGTCCAGCATCTAGTTGCTCCTGTACCAGCTGTTCTAAAACTGCAGTTTTTCTTCTGTTAAAGGCCATTGTTTAATTCATATGGGTTGTCAGTTAACCATTTTAAAGGCAAGGCCGTTAGTACCTCTGAAGGTTTGCTAGTTGCTTTGTGTTCTTGTACAGCCTGAATGGCTGATGACATTTGTTTGATATATCTTATAATATCCTTTCCAGAAACATAAGTTTTTGGGACTGCAGGAATGTTATACTGGGTATTCTATTGCTGCAATAGGTCATGACCCCATGAATTCACTGCAATATTAGCTGCATGTGTCCTCAGCCTTCCTATTCAACCCACCTCATGCTTTGTTTAACTTGAGACAGGGTTTCAATTCCTAAGAATTGAATATCTACCTCTTGAAGAGGCCAATCTTGATGCCAAGATTCTGGAGTAATGATACATCCTCACCTGTGTCTTGTAATCCCTCAATTACAATGTCATTTATATGAACTCTTAGGTTTGGTCTTTGATCATTTATAGATGTCTGCAAAATATATGTTTTCTCTTTCCTACTGAAGTTTTTTTATTTATCCTCCATATTTATCCAGAACAGTATGTTTTTTTTTTTACAGTAGGCATTGGATTGCTTCATTTTCCTGGAGAGATATGGTTTCTACAGTGACTGGGAATTACTGGACCTTGTTTGACATCTGGACCAGTTAGAGGCCCCACAAAGGAGTTTCTCAGTGGTATCGAGTTGCCTTGTCTGTTTATTGTCGATCTACCATCATTTGTCCAAGTTGGCCATTACCACGTGTCCTATATAATATCAGAAGGCTGAGTCCTCCTATTCTTCCCATTCCTAGAGGAGACATTATTCCTAGGAATTCTTTGCCTACAGTCCCT
This sequence comes from Ellobius talpinus, assembly GCA_001685095.1. NCBI lineage: Eukaryota > Metazoa > Chordata > Mammalia > Rodentia > Cricetidae > Ellobius > Ellobius talpinus. The sequence continues at coordinate 11,718 of LOJH01048385.1, forward strand.
TTTTAGATGAATTTTTCTACCACAATTAAAACATTTGGCATTTTGGTGTCTTTTACCCAAGCCTCAGTACTATAGGCAAATGTTTCAACTTTCATTGTGTGCAATATCCTTTTATATATGGGTGCTGATCTGACCATTAGGGGCCCAAGGATCTTTTATATTCTATGTTGGCATTTTCAAAAGCCAAAGATTCAATAAGTATACTTCTAGCTTCAGTCATTCCTAATTGTACAACCTTAGTCAATGTTTGTAAAAAGTCACTAAAGTGGTCTTTCTGGTCCTGTTTAATCCTGGTATATTATTCTATCCTTTTTCTTGGTTTGTGGATCCTGTCCACGCTTTGAAAGCTGCTGTGCTTCATGGGGATAAGGTGAGTTTGTCATAGCAAGCCTGTACTTGATGCTTATAGTAATGACCCTTGCCACAAATTTGAACTTGAGATGTCTCAAATCCTTTTGCTTTCCCTGTTGTTCTAAAATTTTTGCCTCTTCTCTCCAGTAACACTTCTAAGACAGATGAGATCCATCTTCTAGAACCACTGAGATTAACTGAAGACAATTGTGAGGTAGCCATAGTGCTTAAAGCCCACATTTTCACCATTTCCCTGAAAAAATATGTTTATAGCCCATAAGAAACTATTGCTAGTTATATTTCTTTTAGATCACTCATAAGTTTTGGTCCTATGCATATTCTTTTACCTTGTGCTAGATGGTCTTTCCAAGGAAATTACCAGATATGCAATTAAAACTCCGTGAAAGTCATTCCATGGTCTGGCATGTATTGATGAGGCTGAACCTTGTCCTTGTCCTTTCTGTCCCTGCTCATCAATTTCAATAAATTACTCAAACTTTTCAAATATTTTTACTACTGCCTTTTATAAAGTCTGAATTTCCTGTAGCCTGGAAAATTACACCCACATCCCCCCCAAAAAAAGAGGATTATGGATGTTTTTCCTTGTTTAGAGTGTTAGTTAAAAGTTGGTATGGATTGTCAGGAAGAAAAGTTAAACAAAGGAAATTGGATTCAGTGTTCTTGTTTTGAATTCTCTGAACTTTCATCAGGTTGGAGAGGATACACCTCTATGGGTCATCTTAATGTTCAAAATACCAAATAACCCACCCTAGGTCAGGGTGTGTAACCACAGTTGTTATTAACAACTTTGAGTAACCTCAAACTCTCTGAACTTGTGACAAGTTGGAATAGGCTCACATTTTTGGTCTCCACAGCAATCACTTATTTGCATGATTTTACATTCTTCTCTGAATCATAGTTTTAATTTTATACCTAGTTTTGGTGTCCTGGTGTTTTCTTTTTTAAAACTTAATTGAAATAAAGATTTTTTTCAGTTTAAACACATATCCTCTTTGTTTTTATTTGTTTTTATCCACATAATTTCCTGCATTAGTAATGAAAACATCAAATTAAACACTTTATCTTTGTGTTTATAGACTACATAATTACTTTGCCCAGCTGTGATTTAATTTAAATTATATGATTTTAATTTTTTCACATGAAAACTAAGTTAGTTAAGAAATAGTACTTTTGGTAGAAAAGAAGAAAGCAAGATAAGTACAAGTATTCAATAGATTTTTTTCTTTGTTTTGGTTCTTTGAGACAGGGATTCATTCTCTGTGTAGCTTTGGAGTCTGTTCTGGAAATAGCTGTGTAGAACAGGGTAGCCTTGATTCACAGAGATCTGCCTGCCTCTGACTCCTGAGTGCTGGGATTAAAGGCATACACAACTATTGCCTGATGCATTAATTTGGTTTCATTTTACTGTGTATGCAGTGTAGTCCTATGGTTGGTAAATGTGCCTTCTATATTATACTGAACCACAGCCTCAATCCATTAGCTGTAATTGGGTATTCCCTACTTTTTAAAAAATAAATGGCTTTTTTTCAAAATTGAAGAAGAAAAAATGCATAGTCAAAGATGTTAAGCTTTAATTTAAATTTAATATTTTCTTTTTAAGATGGTCTCATTCATTTTTATTTTCTTAAAGTCCTCTGTAAAGATGACTTTGCTACATTTCACTTTTTCTTCCATATTAGCCCATGAGGTGTTCTGTATGCTTAAGACCAGTTATTACCCCCAAAATGTACAAGATGCTATGACACAGACTGAATATTCAACTGAACATGAGGACAATTCTTCTGGGAAAATGCCAAATGGAAAATGTGATACTGTTCTGGAACTGGCTTACCATAGATACAAGAGCCTTTCTTTACCATTTCTTCCTAAGTTCACAATCAATCACATGGATTTACTATCTAGAATTTATCTATGACTGTCATTATCCACACAAAAGATATGGATAAAAGTTGTAATCTTCTTTTCAGAAAATGTTACAGAAAAACAGTTGTCAAAAATTTATAGTAGTTTACCATAATTTGGAAGATTTGTGAAAGTAAATTTAAATCCTAGTGGAGAATGTACAGTATTAAACATTAATACTTAAGAATAGCAATAATGACAAAATGTCAAAATTAAAGAATAATTGCCTCTAAGATATTAAGAAGTTAGGAGGAAATTAAAAACACATAGAGTTGCATTTTATGTATAATCATCAATCTTTCTAGCAAATATTTTATGACTATAGTAGTCAGACTACTCTTAGGTGTCTGAGAAAACAACATATAATTGATATTTTTATGATGTTAGAAGAAATGTTTGTGCCAAGTCCAACCTATACTTGGGGAATTGGACAAAACTTCCCTTTCACCTGGCAGAAAAAGCTATCATCTAACTTTCATGTGGGTCATACATTTAGCACAACATGAATATCTATATATGTGTTCAATAATGTATTACATTACAATAATTAGTACTCAATTTTTCCCAATGCAAAATAGGACCTGAAATACATTTTATAAAGTATATTTAATCTCTTAAGACTGAAAAAAACAAAAACATCTTAAATGTATGTAACATGATTAATAAAAACCCAGAGGCAGATATTGGGGTTCAACCTGAAAGTCAGAAAAGCAAAATATCCAGCCGCTGGCTCTTACTTTTAACCTCATTCTGGAATGGTAATCCTTCCTCAAGGAATCATAGAATGAGATTGTTTCTGAGAGCACTCTCCTCCCATCTTATATTTCTCTGTAGGGCTGGGGTAAAGCCATGCTACTGCCCAGTTTTTGTGGCAAACAAGTGTGGCTACAGGATGAAAGGTGTGTGTCAACACTGCCTTGTCTGTGAGGCTGACCAGGGGGCTGTTTTATTCTCTCATCTTCAGGCAAGCTTTACTTATTAAAATCCAAATGAAATATCACTACTATAGTAGTCCTATTCAAATCATATGATTTGAACAGGAGACTTCCTGCTGCTGTCAACTTGAGTCAGCAGAATTGCTTGAAATAGAAGATGAGAGCAGAGATATGAATATTGCCTAGAGTTATGAATGTTACTACAGAATTCTTTTGTCTTTTACTAGAGACTGCTGTTTTCTAATTCAGAAATTGACATGAGAAGAAATGTCTCTTATTTAATGAACAATATATTTAATGTACAATATCATGTCTTGATATATATTATCACATATATTACATATTTTTCAATACATAAGTCAAAATATATGTATTATAAAACTATTACTAGTTAAAAGCAAATTACCATACATTTCAGTTCACATCATTAACTATCTTATGCTTGTCTGATAGCAATATCTCTTTTTTATCAAGCAGGCAGAAATATATATGACTGCAGGCATACATTAAATTTTCAGTTTCCCCATTTAAATGAAAAAATAGATTATTTTCTCATACAATATATCCAGATTACAAGTTCCCTTCCCTCTATTTCTCCTAGTTCTTCTTTACCTCACCTCCCATCCAAATCTATTCTTTTTGTGTATCTCCTTAGAGTAAAACAAACTCCCACAAGATAAAAAACAAACATGACAAAATAAAATATAATAGAAAAGAAAACACATCAGATCAAATTGAACAAGACAAAAGAACAGAAGAAAAAGAGCTGAAGAGAACGTTAAAAAAATCAGAGACCCACTCTTTCACACGCTCAGAACTCCCATATTAGCACTAAACTGAAGGCTGTAATACAAATGCAGGACACCTGGATGAGAGCTGTATACACCCTTGCTGCTTCAGTCTCTCTAAGTTCATATGAGCTTTGCCTCATCAAGAGGTCTTTGCTCTCCTGATTTCTTCAATCACCTCTGTCTCTTATACTATTTCTGCCTCCTCCTCCATGGGGTTTGTTGAGCTCTGAAGTATGAAATTTGATGAAGATATTCCATTTAGAGTTGAGTGTTTCATGGTCTCACCTTCTTTATAAATGTTTGGTTATGAGACTCTGCATTATCTTCAACAAGAGAAAGCTTTTCTAATGATTGTTGAACAAGGCACTGATCTATATAAGTTTAGCAGAAGAGCAGGAAATCATTTGGCATCATTTTACTGTTTTTTAATAATTAAATTTAAACACTTATTTTTTATCCTGATCACAATTTTTTTCTCCCTCTTCTCCTCTCATTCCATCACTTCACCTCCATTCTGACCCCCAATCCACTCCTCTGTTTATGATCAGAAGGCAGCAGTATTCCCATGAGTATCAACAAAGATGGCATGTCAAGTTGAAGACTAGGCTCCTCCTCTTGTAATAAGGTTGGGTAAGGCAATCAACATAGTATGAGAAATAAGTTCTCCAAAGCCTGTTAAAGAGTCAGGGACAGACCCCCATTCGACTGCTAGGAATGCTACCAGCACAGCAAGCTATACAACAGCCACATATATGGAGATAGCTTAGGTTAGTCCCATGTGGGCTCCTTAGCTGTTGATCCAGTGTCTGTGAACTCCTACGAGTCCAGGTTACTTGTATCTGTGGGCTCCCTCGTGATGACCTTGATTCCTCTGACTCATGCAATCCTTCCTCCCTGTATGAGGCCACTTGTTTGTTCCCAGCTGTTCAGCCCTGAAATAATCACACAGAAATGATGTGGTATTTTCCTCTGTATGCTGTGATTACCACTGATAAATAAAGGAATTGCTTTGGACCTATAGCGGAGCTATAGGGAAACAGAGCTGGGGGGAACTAAACTGAATGCTGGAAGAAAGGAGGTGGAGTCAGAGAGAAGCCATGTAGTCCTGCAGGAGCCAGATGGAAATTTAGCCAGTAAGCTACAGCCATGTGGCGATACACAGATTAATAGAAATGGGTTAAATTAATATGTAAGAATCAGCTAATAAGAAGCTAGAGCTAATGTGCCAAGCAGTGACTTAATGAATAAGGTTTCTGTATGATTATTTCAGGGTTAAGCAGCCAAAAAACAAGTTGCCCCTCCTCCAATGCAGAAACTGTATTGTTTGCAATACTGTTTGGCCAATAGCTTAAACGTATCTTTGGCTAACTCATATATTAAGTTAACCCATCACCATTAATCTGTGTATCACCACAAGGCTGTGACTTACAGGTAAAGTGCCAGTAGGCTACATGGCTTCTCCTGAGTTTGCCTTCTTTCTGCCAGCATTCAGTTTAGTTTTCACCACCTAGCTCTGGTTTTGGTCACTCAGTCAGCATTAGGTATGGGTTCCATCTCGTGGAATGGGCCTTAAATCCAATCAGACGTTGGTTGGTTAGTTCCACAAGCTTTTTGGCACCATTGTCCTTGCATTGGGCATGTTAGTTTCTTATACATATTTTTTGTTTTCCCTTTTTCCCCTTTTTGTGAATACTTTTGCAATGTGTATATAATACATATGTCTGTTTAATATAATAGATTATTCTTTGCGTGCACACTTAAAAGTGAGATTCCTGAATCACATGGTAGTGGTCTTTTTGATACTTTTGAGGAATATCATCTGAGTTCTTATTACAATAACTGCACCTACTTTCACTCCCATGACCCAGGACATGAGTATTCTCTTCCCTGTATCCTCAACAGAAATTGCACTCTCTCCTTTTGTTCAACCAAAATCTTTAAAGATGTATCAAAGGCACTATCTTTGGAATTTTGATTTTAGTTTCCTATAAAACTATAATAATTATGGTGAACAAAGTTTCACATACCGATGGATCACATACATCTCATTTGAGAAATATCATTTTATGTGTTTGCCTATTTTAACAAGATTATATTTTTCTATCATAATATATGAGTTTTATATTGTAAATATTAACCACAAATAGATTGTGATTCAGATATATTTTTCTAGCTCAGCTCAGCAGGTTGCCTTTTCACTGCATTGGATGAATTTTTATTGAACCATTATTTGATGTAAATTAATCTTAATTTTTGCTTTTGCTCACTGTGAGGTTGGCATCATATTTAAACATACATCAAGAAGATTCATGTGATTGTGACTTTATCTCATACTTTTTCCTAGAGATTTCACATCAAGTCAGACTTATTCTTTTGCATAATTTGAGTTGACATCTTTGTAAGGTTAAAAATATAAATGCATTTCTCTCATGTTCTCTCATATAATTATCCAGTTATCAAATATAAGCTCTGATGTTAATTCTGGATTATCTCTTCCTGTCCAAGTCCTATGCATTGCTTTGTATACACACTGCTGTGAAAATTGCTGCCCTTTTCACCTTATTCAAACTTCAAACCTGAATGATATATTCAACATTGGTCTTGCTCAGTTTTGATTTTGTCATGACTTCAGTTATTTGGAATATATTTTAGTTCCACAGATTTTAAGATTGCTTTGCTTTTTTGGTGAAAAATGCCACTAGAATTTTAATGAAGACTACATTATATCTAATAATTCAGGTAAATCAAACATTTTACATCACAAGAAAGGGGACCTTTTCAATTAGAATTATCTTTTCATTGTCTTTTCATTTTAATTTTTTATTTATTTTACATATCAACCACAGTTCCCCCTTCCTTTTCTTCCACTGCTCCCCCAAAGTTCCTCCCACCCTACTCCCCATCCAAACCCAGAAAAGGTAAGGCCTCCCATGGGGAGTTAAGCCTTGACACATCAATTGAAGTAGGACCAAGCCCCAACCCCTGCTTCAAGGCTGATCAAGGCATCCCACAATAGGGAATGGGCTCCAAAAAGACAACTCAAGTACCAGGGATAGATACCTGTCCCACTGTCAGAGGTCCTTCAAACAGCTCAAAGTCATCCACATGAAGAGGGCATGGGACCAAATCAATCTCTATTCTTTGGTGATCTATTTTCCTCTGTATACAAGACTGTAATCTGTGTGTTAAATGTATTCCTATGTATGTACTACTCATTGCAACAGGTATTAACTATGTAAACCTAGGCCTGGAATTAGAAAGTGAGCAAGGGTTTGGAAAGAAGAAATAGAAGGTAAAAAACATGATATTTATGTTACAATCTAAATATATATACATATATAAATATATATATATATTACATACCAACCACAGTTCCTCCTACCTCCCCTCTGTCTGCTCCCCCAAACTCCCTCCCACTCTACTCCCCATCCACTCCCCAGAAAAGGTAAGGCCTCCCATTTTATATATATATATATATAAAATCAAATTTATATATATAAAATCAAAGTATATTGATAATTTTCAATATTAATGTATACAAACACAACTTACCATGCAACTTCTCTCATTTGTTCATTAGTAATAACAGTTTTGAGCTGAGCCTGATTTTCTGTGCATACAATTAGATTTGAAATCTGTTCTTTCACATTTGAGTCTGCTTTTTTTTTACCTAAAATGACACATGACTTTTATTTATTTCTTTGCTTTTGTTTATTATGGCTATGTGTCTTGTGTGTGTGTGTGTGTGTATATATGTGCTTGTGCATATGTGTGTTCATGTATATGTGTGCTGAGTGTGGGATAAACAGTCTTCTCCAAGGAAAAGCACACCCATATGTTATAACAGCAAATGGTCAGCCTTGAAAAACATACATACCATTACTGAGCAGGTTATACTTAGTAATGTGTGTAAGTCCATATACATATTTGTATTTAACAACAGTTGATGAAAAAAGAGGCCATAAATTTGAAAGAGATCAAGTATATGGGAGAGTTTGGATGGAAGAAAGAGAGGGGAGACAGAATATTTTTATATTTTAATTTCAAAAAGTGAAAGAAATAATTTTTAAAAAGTGGGGTTCACTGTTTACCACACACTGAACTTGAGAGAAATGTATATAGTTGTGGATTATGTGTTAGGTCTATAAAGATCTGCCACATACAATGCAAATACTTTTAGAATACAAATACTTTTAGACTACAAAGCTTTACAACTAACACATAATTAAGACCACTGGATGAAATAAAAGCAAATTCAGATCAAACATGTACATATTCACATCATTCATTTTTCATCTTCATTCATCCTAGATTCTTTTGTTCAGACGAACATGTATAGGTTAGGAGAAAAGCTGAAAAACACAGAACTCTGGGAAGTTATTTTTCTAAAAGATTGATCACCCTGGTAGTAGCACACTTTTTCCCCAAAGTCCACCTATCCTGTTGAATCATTTTCTTTGACAATAGACAATGGTTTACGTAAAGTTCTCACCTAATCACAAACTGACTATGAGTATTTGTATTACAACTCTCAGAACTCATTCTCCTGGACCTCATTCCTAACAGGCACATAACATTAAATAAATCCTCTATTGCTCACACCTGTGAAATTGTTATAATTAAATCACAGCTTGGGTCTTAGGTCACATTTCATACAGAATTTTACTTGGCTGATATAAATGAAATCAAATGAACAAGAAGTTATTTTTACAAGTATGCTCCAGAAGGAACAAAAATTTATACTTGTGTTTTTCCTATCTCAGAGAAAAAAGTTTTTAAAAGTTAAGTTTACCTTTATGTACTGCTTTCCTCATTGATTATTGTGTTTTATTAAGCAATCTAGTAGAAATCTTCTCATTTATAAAGGTTATCTGACCATTAATGTAGAATGTTCGACATGTGCTGAACATGTTAATAACCATTATCACTGACACAGCATTTTTAAGAGCTGTAAAATACAGGACACAGAGAAACTGATTAGTCACCATGACAGAATAGACATTTGATAATTACTTTTCTTTGCATGAATTAAAAAATCAATTAGATGGATGTATAGAGATCAATGTTATTTAGTTTAGGAAAACAAAGACTTAGAACACAATCTTGCTGGTTATTGTCCCTTAAATTTCTTCAAGCATGCAAGCATGGGAGAGGAGGTTTAGAAAGCCATGTAATAAAGGTCATCTGCTGCCCTGATTGCCTTATGCTTCTTTTCAGATTATCTATGCTATCAAATCAAATTCATAGTGAAATAGGTGCATTATTGGACCACTGCAATATTTTATAAGTAAAATTTTAAAATTGCTTTCTAACAATAAACAAAGAAAAGGAATATCTCATTGTGCCCTTCTCTTTTCTCTTGCCTATAATTTAATATTGTTTCGCAGTTTTGTGGTTGTTTGAAAAATGTCAAAGCCAGAATTTGATATTACATTTGAGATCAAGAATGCCACACAGAAGGATATGAAATGTGTTTGAAAGCACTTGATGCAGACTAATTTGATAAGATTTTTGTTTGTTTGAGAGCTCAACACAATGCTTTACACTTTTATAGGATATATTTTTAAATATCTTTCCTAAATTTTTACATATATTTTTACTTTAAGGAAGAGGATTAAATAATAAGGAATGATACTGTTTTGGTGTTTAGTACTCTAGGATTCAAATCCAAGTTCTGAATCAATTTTGAGTTTGTACTCAGTGCTGATATGAGACGAGTAAAATACAGTAAGGAAAGTGTGTGTGTATATACTTATACAGAAAAATATTAAAGGTAAAAACAAGTTTGATTGTGATATGATAACATTATAATAACATCAAAATTAATTGGTAGATTGGGAACAGGGATATGTTTTCACTTTTGATATTATTTCACTCATCTGTTGCAATCTCTCTTGTTTATTTTTTAAATATATATTTTTTTATTTTAAAAATTCTCTTTTCAATCATAATGGCAAATGTCACAGCTTGTGACGCTGATGCAGGGTGATCTCTAAGATTTCAAGGTCAGCCTTGCCTACTTAGTGAGTCCCAGAACAGCCAGAACTACATAAGGAGATCCTGTCTTAAAACAACATATAATAATAATAATAATAATAATGATGATGATGATGATGATGATGATGATGA
>LOJH01048386.1:0-11419 GCA_001685095.1 Ellobius talpinus
GATGATGGCGAGGATGGGGATGAAGGGGAGGAGGAAGAGGAGGCTTGCCCCGATCCCTTGCTGCTGTGCCCCGTTCCCGCTGGCGGGGGGTTTTACCTGGTGCCCACATTTTCGTTGCCGCCCGCTCTGGGCCGTCTGGAGCGGTTGGGGCGTGTGATGGTGGAGCTGGAGGCGCTACTGCCGCCTCCTGGAGCGGTCCCCGGGGGTTCCGGGGTGTGGGTGCCTGGGGGCCGCCCGCCGGTGGTGCGCGGGTTGGTGCGTGTGCTGAACCGCTCCTTCGAGAAGGCGGTGCACGTGCGGGCCTCGCACGACGGCTGGGCTTCCTTCTGCGACCACCCAGCGCGCTATGTCCCACGCAGCCCGCCTGGGGCAGGAGTGGGAGGAACAGGAGCAGGAGATCCCCTCCTGGATCCGGGTCTAGGCCTGGGCCCTGGCCAGATGTCTGCCTCCTCACCCGACGATGGTGGCCGCACTGACCGTTTTGCCTTCCAGCTGCCCTTTGCTGAGGGCGCGGGCGATGGGGCGCGCCTCGACTTCGTGGTGCGCTATGAGACCCCCGAGGGCACTTTCTGGGCCAACAACCATGGCCGCAACTACACTGTCCTGCTCCGGATCGCACCCGCTCCCACACCCACTGATGCCGAAGGGCTGCTCCAGCAGCAGCAGCTGCAGCAGCTGGAGCCACAGCCTGAGTGCCAGGGTCCTGTGGAGGCTGAGGCCAGGCAGCTGAAGAGCTGCATGAAGCCGGTGAGGCGCAGGTAATGTCTGCCAGCGCCACCTCCACCAACACAGGGCTGGATGTAGAATGGAGGACAAGCATCCCATTCCAGGAGCCCCCCCCCCGCCTGCTCTTCAGGACAGGGAGGAGGGTGCTTTTGATCAAAGAGTAGGGGAGGCCAAACATGTGCTAGGCACTGTTTTAAGTACCGGGGTGTCATCCATTATTGAGTTCCACTGTAAAGCCCTGAACAAGACAGACACCTTCCCTGCCCTCAACCATCATGCTAGGCTCCTGTGGGAAAGAGTATGAAAAAGCAAACAAGTAGATAAGATAAATAGGGCTAAGGTTAGTGCTGAGCAGAAAAAAATAGAGTTAAGGCTCTGGAGAGGGAGTGGCTGCTGTAGAAGTGTTGAGTGAGTTCTTGTGCTCAGTCCCAGACGGTGATAAAGAAGAGTTATGGAAGAGAGAATTCATAGAGAGTGGAACAGGTAGGACTTTACCGAGGAGGTGGCATGGAACCCTGAGTGGCATGGAGCAGTGACCCACATGGAAGGAAGACGTAGGCAGTGGGAACAGCAAGTTCAAACGTCCTGAGGTGGTTATGAGTTTGGTATGAATGACAGCCGGTGTGCTGGACTGGAGAGAGCATGCGGTTTGATGTTGCGGACTAAGGGTCTCCCAGTGTGGGGTGTGGAATCTGATTCCTATCTGATATGGCAGGAAGTCAGTTGCAGAGGTGGGGAAACTGGTTGAGGAAGTGGTAGTACTTGGCTTTTTAGTTTCAACCATTTCTGGCCTTGAAGTCTATGCAAGCTTCTTTTTTTTAACTGTTCCTCTAGTAGTCTGAGGCCTCCTGTAGAGGTGAGGGGCTGAGGCCATAATCTCAAATGGAAGCATTAGCTTTGGCAGAGGCTGAAGCTAATGAGAAGTGGACTTGAAGCTCATGTCTTTTTTTGCACACCTCCCATAAGCTTCAGGGGCTGGGAGAAAGGACCATTTATAACCCAGGAGACTGATAGAATGCTTCTCTAGGTCTTCTTAACCAGGGCTATAAGTTTTTCAAGGACAGCAGCTAGGCCTGATTCTCTTTGTGGTCATGTAGGTGAGGTGACTCCTTGGGTCAGTTCTCTGAGAAATGTATGCGTTTTCCTTCTCTGAGGACCGAAAATGGATATGGGAATGGGAGGTTGCTCTTTTGGCCATTGGAAGCTGCACGATGTGTTGTGTAATTGACTGGTTGTGGTCAGGGGCTTGTTGTGAATGGTTCTGAAAGGTTTAGCTCTTAACTGATGGACCTTGAAGGGTTGACAACTTGGCTTCTGCCATAAGGTTACCTGGGTTCAAACCCTAGGCCTGCCCCTTTCTAATGTGATCTTAGCCAATTCTTAACTGCATTGTGTGGAGGTAACTAAGTATGCCCTCATCTGTAAAATATGTAATTACGGCACGGACTGCACAGGGTGAGTAAAAGCATTCAGGGTTTAGCCTAGTTCTAAGTCGTGCCAAAGCAGTGTTAATTAGCATTAATATTTAGGTACTCACAAACATTCTATGGATTCCCTTCCTGAACTCAGATTTGTTGTATGGTCTCTTCTCAGTTCTTCACTTCTCAGAGAGGGATGGCATTGACATGGTGTGGTTGAATTGGATGCAGCAACTGTGGGCAAGGTAACTGAGGTATAACTAGCTGTGAAAGGTATGGTGGTCAGCGTTTACTGGTCGCTGGTAAGAGTGGTAGGTCCATTGTCCCCTGAAGGCCAGCTGAATGTGCTGTTTGTTGTAGGTACTATACTGAGTCCTAGTTGATAGGGAGATGGGGGACTCAGATGATCCAGCTTGCTTAAAGCCACTCAGCTAGTAAATGATGAGCACAGGGAGGAAATGTTGAGGACGTTAGTTTAAAAGCAAATTCTGGATTTCATGGGTCACAGTGTTCTTAGGTCTTCATCTTTTCCCCTGTACCTGTTTTGTGTGCTTGATGTTTTATTGAGGTATGCCCACATGGACGGTACTGATCTTGAGTGCATGGCTCAGAAGATTTACACGTATGTTTGCACTTCTGTAACCACCACCCAGATTGAGAGACTGAGCAGTTCCAGTGCCCCCAGAATCGCCTTCATTTCAATCACTTCTCATCCCAGTTGGCAGTTATGGGAGCCCTGTCTGTAAGATACGACAGTTTGGGTGTTGAAGTTTGGTCATTTTCAAGAGTGTGAAAGGAAGGGAACAGACAAATCAAAACCTTGCTAGGCCATGGTGGGTGGAGAGGGTGTTTTTCTTTTAAAATACATGGGTGGTTTTAAGGAGAAATTGAAGTAGTTCATTTAGACAATTGTTTTGGTAGCTGGCCCCATGCTTGTGGTTCCCAACGTGACTTGAGATAATATTTTAAGTGGGCAGATGGCTTTTTGATAGCTTCTTTATCTTTTGATCTCAGCTCTTGCAAAGGGGAGGCTGGTGTGCACTGCAAGATCAGCGATAAGGTTTTCTTTGTAGGTCGGTGGCTTTCTTGGCAAGTACATTTCAACTTATTATTCTTGTAAGGCCTTTGTGCTGCTGCTGATTTGGAGTGCTGTTGAAGAACAGATACCCCCTGTGATCTAGCCCTCTGGGGAAATGGTGGTGGACCTCAGGGGATACCCTTTTCTTATCTGTGGGAGGCCTGCTGTAGAGGGCTTCAGAAATGTTGGCTGCAGGCCCACTGTGCAGCTGGGCTGTGACAGGTGGGGTCAGCGGAGATGTTTGGCAGCCATGAGGATATAGTCCAGAGGCTCAGGCATGCTTTCCCTGGGTTGCAGGACCACGTTTTCAGTACCCATTAGGTTTAGAGATAATCCATCAACAAGCATTTTTTTTGTAGGCCTGTTATGTGCTGAGCACAGGGCTAGGAAGAAGCAAAGAAGACCCAGACTGGATCTAAGATACCCAAGGGCTTGTACTATAGCCAGGTGGCGAGGCAGGGTCAAGCCTTACCAAGTGACACATGGCTGAGCTCCTTTTCTTTGCTAGGTACTTTGCTGAATATTTTTGTATAGTCTCATTCTTGACTGCTTTCTGTGGGCTAGACTGCTTTAATCCCTCTTAACTGCGTGAGTAAATAGCATTGGAGTCCTCAATGCTAGGACTGGTAACGGATGGAGGCCTTCTGGTCTGTCTTGGCTTTATACTCTGAGGAGATGTCCTATTCCTCTTCAAAATAAAGATCAGCAAAAGTCTGACAGGCCCTTACCCCCCTCTCTGTTCTCCAGCTTGCCTTCTGCTGGCATCTAGTCTTGCATTATACCGTTTGCCTGAGCTCTTGTCACCACGTCCCTTCTGTCACTCCTCTTGCTTGGGGTCTTTGCTCATACTGTTTGCTTCCCTGAGAATGTGTGTCCTGTACCCCTCAAATTCTCCTCGTGTAGACCCCTCAGTTCTAAGAGGGGTTCCTCAGGGCAGCCTGTCCAGCCCTAGCTTCTCTAAGTTCCTAGTTTTATTCGTATCACTGATCAGCACAGGCAGGTCAAGTTAGAGAATACCCCAGAGCCTAATGTGAGCTTTACCCCAAGTTCAGGAGCGCCTTCCACCCTGCCTGGTAATCTTGTGCGTTCTCTGATCCATCCTCAGCTCCTCTTTCATGGGATCCTCTCACTTATTCTTTACCTTCAGACTCTGCCTTTTTCTTCCCCAAACATAATAGAAACCATCAGAATGGAACTCCCTGTCACTTAGAGCCCCCACCTCTGAACACTGACACCCCTCACATTGTCCCCGTTTTAGGCTAGTCCCTGTTCTTTGCCCCAGAGCTTCAGTTTTTACCGTTTGCTTCAGAATCTGAGATCATAAACCTCATTTCTGTCCTGTTAACTCTTTCCCTGTCCCTCTCACCCGGTCCTCTCTGCTGACCTATCCTCTGTCTTAGCCAACCACCTTGCCCTCTGCTTTTGTTCAGTACCTGATGGTCACCCTTGTCCCTTCACCCAAAAGTCACCAGCGCTTGCTTCCTCTACTTGCTCACCTCACATGTCCCTGGATTTGGTCAAACTGAGATGACTTTGTGGCTTTCATTCATTCTTGAAATGGCTGACTAGTCCTATTTTGGTTTCCTCTGTCCCTGGCCTTAGGACCACCACACTCTGCTAGTTTTCTTCAGAAATCTCTGGCCCTTCTCTTTCTCATTCTTTCAGCTTCACTTACCAACTTGATGTCTTCACTTGACTGAATCCTTAGCTTTCTCATGCTCAACTGTCTCCCACACACTGCTCCCAAACAACCTCTTATTTCCTGACCACACACGCCCCTCATTTGTTTTCTAAGCATCCTTAAACCCTTGCTGATTCTAGTGTGTGCCAGGGCCTAGTGTTCTAGCATGCTCCTTTGTTTTCTAGGGGCTCTGACTTCAGTCTGTAGCAAGACCTTTAGTAGGTTGTTATTGTGTGACTGCACTGCTAGACTGTAAGCTCCGTGAGGGGTAGGGACATGCTCTGCATTGGTGACCACTGTATTCTCATGGGCCTGCCATGATGCATGGCACTTAGTAGGTGCTCAATAAATATTTGTTGAAATAATGAGTTTGAGTATTTTTTCAAATGTCTCCACATCAAATTCTAAATTTCATAGTTGGGTTTGTTCACCAGTGTGTCTCCTGTCACTATCCCTGACGCACAGCAACGCTTCAGGGTTTTTTAAGTGTCCCTGTGACTGAATGGATAGCTGAGTCATAGCTGAGCCGACAGCCTGAAGGACATGAATTGAAACAGGGTGGGCTAGGAGTCATCTGAGTTGTCTGAAGAGAGGATTTCATGTGAAAGTGATGGCCCTTTGTTCCACAGAAAACTGCTAGGGCATCATGGTTAAGGCCGTGGTCTGGAGGCTGCACACCGGAGTGGCAGAGCAGGGGTCTGGGGTTGTGTTTGGAACTGCAGAGCTAGGCTAGCTGAGAGGTCCTCCAGCTGGGCATGACTGGACAAGTTGCTTTTCTCTTACGAGCCTCAGTTTCTTTGAGTGGGAATTCAGAAGGAATTAGTTGTAAGCACTTTATCGGTGCTTTTCATGTTCCCCCAGTCTATTCAACAACTTGGTGAAATATTACCATCATCACTTTTAGACGAGAAGACTGAGGTTCAGGCAGTTAGGTACTGTGCCCCAGGTCACACAGCTGGCATGTAGTAGAGCTGGGATTATTCCACATTGCATTTTCTGGCCATTTATTGAGATGCAAAATCAGTTTGCTAGCTTCCAACAAAGATTGGAAATGGTGTAGGAACTAGCACAGTACATAATGCCATGCAGTAGAGGTAAGTATCGTTTTGGAGGACAACTGTTTCAGTTTTCAGTGTGTCTGTGTCTGTATTTACTAGTGTGGATGTGCTGGGTTAGGAGGAAAAATGGTTTTCTCACCCTGGGCTGTGACCATAGAAGTGTCAGTGAGATAAAAGAAGCCCGAGATATGGTAAGTTGCTCCACAGTGCACGAGACTTAGAGTTGGGGCTGACACTTGTTGAAGGCAAGACAGTGTTCTGTATAACTTGGTGGCTTTCACAGCCTTCTCACCCCACCTCCTGCCCCACCCCAAAGCACATGGCTTAGGGTAACTAGAATTCCAGGTATCTTGGAGCAACTTTCTGAAGCCATTTCCCCCCACCCTAGACAGCATCATCAGGTTGTCTCCATGGGAGCCGGGCTCTGCGGTGTTTCACTTTGGGGTTCAGCACATGACCCACTTTGGGCAAGTAAACGTCTTTGAAACTCGGAGGGCTGGAAGTGCTCACACAGGACCCACAGAGGACAGTGGTGGCAGTCATAGGACTGAGGCTACTTTGCATTTCTCTTTGGGACTTGTGAGCCCTCATTTGCTCATTCATTCGTTCTCCCTGGCAACTCATCTTTCTGTTCTGTCTTGGCTGGCCTGGTCTGGGGCCATTACTACCACTTTCTGAAGTCAGGCAGCCAGTGAGTTTCTTAATGGCAGGAAGGATTTTCACCCCCAATAGAGTAGTCCATTCTAGAGAAGATGGACTTGACTAATGCTCACAGACACTCAAATAAGGCATGCCAAGACATCCCTGCAGTCCTGGCCCACTGTGTACTCACGGCCCTTGAGAGGATGCCACATGGCATTTGTGGGACTGGTGCCAAAAGAGCAGGTTTTATTCTTGAAAGTTAAAAGGCACATTGCAGGTACAGTTTTGTTCTTAATCGACCTCCCCATTTTTCTAAGAACTGTTACTGCTCTGTGAGTCAGGGTGCACTTACACGTTCCCTTCCTTTCCTCATTTTGATTGCACTCACAGCTGCCTCCAAAATGGTTACCATGAAAGACCATTCAAAACACCACACGCACACACACCCTGTCTACTCTTTGAGACTGTCTTCAAGTGGGGCCATTTTTGAATGTTATCAGTATGGAGTGTAGTTAGTGGCTGGAGACACAGTTCCTTCAATGTTAGTTTCTACATTTGGGAGGAGAGGTTGCTGTTTTGAAGGAAGGTTTTTCAAACGACTTTGATGTAGTAACAAAAAGGCCCACGCAATGGCCCCTGACTCCCCTGACTCCTTTTCTTCCCAACTCTTTGAGGTTGGGAAAACAACTTGCTTGCTTCTGCTGACTTGGCGGATCTTGGTTTGGGCTGTATTTGGAAGGCTTTAGCAGTGGAAGAGGTGTGGTGGCTGAAGAACTTTTTGTTAAATTTATTTTTCTTCATCTGGCTAGAAGTCTCTTCTGCTAGTGGCTGCTGCTTGTGTCTCTTTTCACTCACATGTATACTTAAATGAAGCTTGGTCGTCATGCATGTCAGGATTAAGCCAGATTACAGGATGCTTGTGTAGAGCGGTCCTGGGAGGAAGGGCTGCCTTTTTGTCCAGTTGGGAGGGTTTGTGAGTGAAGGATTTTACTTTAGAAGACCTCAGTAAAATGATCTAAGAGCAAAAACGAAGGCAAGTTTCTGCTAGGCAGAAGTCATGGAGCTGTAGACCCAAAGGCCTGGATTTTAGATCCACTGAAGATACTGGCTCAGGACTAAAGTAGTTTTTCCTGAATCTTCTCATCTGTGTTGTGTGGAAGTTTCTGGCTGGGCTCCCAGAGCCGCCTGCCACAGGCTCTCTACTTTTCAGACAAAAACACCTCTGCTGGGATGCACGAGTCCTAGACTACAGAGAAGGACTAAGTACCCCTTCCAATGATTCTAGACTCTAGGCCCTTGTATTAGTTAAAGCTCCTTCCTCCAATGTGCTGATAACAGGTTCCTATAACTGCTCTCTGGTAGTAGTCTAGCCATGCATGCTGTGGAACTGGACAAATAATGAAACTGTGGGTGATGGGCAGCTGAAAAACAATCCTCTTGAGAGGGAGGGAGGGCATCTACTTATCTGTTATTATTGGTTCTTCCCTCTGTTTCTAGATAGGGCTGGAGGTTGGGTTGGGTACAATCACAGTCTCTTATCCAAACAGCATGAGCTTGGTTAACTCTGGGTTTTGATCCTGCCTGTGGAACCTTGAGCCATCAGTTTAGCCTCTGCTTCGTCATCCACAAGGGGGGCTAGCAGAACTGCCCACTTCAAAGAATTTATATGTTCTTCGCTTGTGGTCACCATGATTATTAAATCGGTACATGTAACACATGTACCCCATTGGCTAACACCAGAGTGCTGTGCCCAGACCTGCTAGTGGCATTCTGTTTCTGTGGAGATAATTTTGGTGAGTGAGGCATTTGATTAGGTATTTTTTCAGTTGCAACCTTTTTCAAAAGCATCAGCAGTGCCCTGCTAGCTAGCTCTTAGGAAGAAAGAGTTGATCGCTTCAGTTCCCCTCAGGTCTCTGAATCCTGTCATCATTGCTCTTGTAATCATTGTTTCCTTCATTTGTCTTATTTGTGAACATCTGAGACTCCCATGAACAGTGATTACACCATGATTAAGTCCTACTCCTGGTAGGATCTGGCTGACATACTTGGCCTAGGTCACTCAAGGATCTAACTTGGCTGCCAGAGGAGCAGTTAGACCAATAGATTGCTCCCATTGATTTAGCTACTGCTCTGTGCCAGGCCAGATAGCTGGCTTTCGATTCTTACTCTGGAGTTCCCTATGCTCCCTATGTTGTATACAAGGAGGCGATGGGTCGTGCCAGACTGGTATGGGGACCAAGGAGGAGTGGAGAGGGGGACACAGGCCTTTCGGGCTCCCTTCCCATTCCCATTCTCCCTTTGCCTTCCTTCTTCGCCTCTGCTGCTTCCTGTGTCCCCCAGTCTTTTCTGCCTGCCCTTTCCTTAAAAATACCTTCTGTGATAGCCAGGAGCAAACCTTAAAGAAATGATCCCAAACTGCACATTGATATTTGGTTTGTAACAATAAAATAAAGGAAACAAGCTAGCTACTCAGTAGGAAGGGAATGGCTACACAGATAATGGTAAGGCCATTTGATAGGAGCATAAAGCTGCCATTTTTCAATGTTTGCAAAAGTCGATAATGATGTTTCTTACTGTTTAATGGACAAAGCCAGCTGTGAAAGCATGTTCGCAGAATCTAAATGGTTTCAGGGAATGTCTGGAATGAAATTTTCCAAATAGTAACAGTGGTTGCCTCTGGCTCACGTGATTGTTTTGTTTCAGGCATCCTTATATTTTTCTGTATTTTGTAAAATTTCTACAGTGAGTGTTTAGGACTTTTATGGTCAAGGGATTAAAAAGTAGCAGAAGAGAAAATAGCTGTTAGGTGAAGATGAGTCACCACGGAGGCATAGAAAGTGCCCATAGGTGGCAGAACTCTCCTCTCAGGGTGTCAGATTTATGTGCTGTCTCATCTGCCCTACAGGCCTCTTGAGGAGGAGCTGAGGATGAAGAGCATGGAGGACAATACCCTTGGGGGTAAGCATCTGCCAGGCTTTGGGACTTCTGGCCCCTTTTCATACCTTAACTCCTTTTCATGGTGCTGGGGGTGGAACCCAGGGTCTGTGTGTGCTAGGCAAATGCTCTGCTATGGAGCTATGTCACCTAACCTTTCTAGTGGCCTTTTACCATTTCTTTCCTCCTTGTTTCTTTCTATAAAAAAGAAAAGGTCACCTTCCTTCGACTGCCACAAAAAGCTTCCAGTGCAAACTTCCAGTTGGTTTCCTAGATGAACAGGATGAGGCTGCTTGTATACCTGTCTTGCTTCAACCTTGCCCTTCTCTTCTCTCTGGCAGAACATCCTGATGTTCAAGAGTCACTGGGTCCCCTGGTGGCCCCCACCCCTCTCCGTCCATGGCCCCAGATGACACTTCAGGTAAGCAGGTCCTTGTAACCTCGGTATGAATAGCCTGACCACAACTGGGCCCAGTGGTAGAGCTGACAAGCTCTTGTCTATTCTAGAAGTAGAGTTGGAGGTGGGAATGAGATCACAAATCCCAGAATTTGATGAGGGTAAGCAAAGGCTGAAATTATTCATTGGGTTTAATTGTTAACTAGCAAACAGTTAGGGAATACTTGTTCCATATTATAGACACTGAAAACTTAACACAAATGACATCCTTAAGGGGATTACATGTTTGGGCAGAGACATAATGAAATAATAAATTACATATATTGTATTTGAGATGAAGATGAGTGCTTAGGGAAAATGGGGGGAGGGACAACAAGAGGGGGGAATGGAAGGGGGAATGGAGGAGGGAGGGGCCTGAGAGATGAGGCTTAAGAGAACTTTAAAGGTGAGAGAATGAGCCTCATGACAAACTGAGAGAAGAGCCTTCCAGGCAAGTGCCAAGTTCCCAAGGTGTGCTTCGACTCCTGTATGCTAGAAATAAGACTGAGCCAGCCAGTGGTGGCACAGCCTCTAATCCCAGCACTGGGGAGGCAGAGGCTGGTGAATCTGAGTTCAAGGCCAGCCTGGTCTACAGAGTAACTTCCAGGACAGCCAGGACTACACAGAGAAATCCTGTCTTGAAAAAACAAAGAAGCAAAGCAAAGCAAAGAAAGAAGACTATTGTGAAAGTAGAATGAAGTGGGGGCAAAGTGGAGCGGTCAGGAGTGAGATCAGGGAGGTGGCGGTGGACAGACTGGGTGGGGCACGGGGGGCAAGGTGAGGACTTAGGCATTTTCATTCTCAGTGAGGAGGAGACAAGGGAGGGTCATGAGCAGAGGAGGAATGTGGTCTGCTGTGGGACCCCGTTGGAGGAGGGTGAGAAGCAGGGACACCAGGGAAGAGGAAACTGGTGAACCGTGATGCTGTTGGCAGGGGAGGAGGAGACATTGGAAACGTATGTGTTGTAACTTTTGTTTATAAAACTTTTAAAGTAAAAGTATATATAAAAGTAAAGAGCCTAGTATAATGAACACTCATCACCCAGCTTCGACACATACTGGTATGTGCCCATTCCTACTTTATAGCATAGCTCTTTCCCTTCCCATTTCCTAGAGAATGATTTTGGAAAAAATTCAGATACCATTCAATTGGTGAATTCTGTAGTTTGTTTCTCAGAAAAATAACTGTAAAACAAAACAAAACAAACCCCAATGATTGTGCCATGATCACACCTCTGAAAATTAACAGTGTTCCTTCATATCATTAATGATTGGGTTAGTGATCCAATTTTCTTGTATTCATTCCCAGGACCCAAACAAGGTGATAAATTGTATTTCTTCTTCATTTTCTTTTCTGTTTTTTTCCTCTCCTCCTTATTTCTTTCTTTCTTTTTTCCTATTCTCTCTCTCTCTCTCTCTCTCTCTCTCTCTCTCTCTCTCTCTCTCT
>LOJH01048387.1:0-13038 GCA_001685095.1 Ellobius talpinus
TGGACTTCCCACAGGGCGGGGAACCCTGACTGCTCTTTGGACTGGAGAGGGAGGAGGTGACTGGGGGAGGGGGAGGGAAATTGGAGGAGGGGAGGAGGTGGAAATTTTTAACAATAAAAAAATATGAGTACTTAAATGATTATTAATAAATAAATAAATAAATATATCTGTATTATATTTTACAGCTCAGGTTTACCATATCAAGATAAAACAATTTAAAAGGCTCACTGAGGGCTTCCAGTTCATGAATTGTATTAAAAACATTAAGCACTTTGTTTTACACTTTGGAAAATTAAAATAATATAATCCAAGGGAACATTTTTAAATTAATAAAAGATGTGTGAAGTTAATTTCATTTCTCCAGCCATCTCTGATCTTCTATTTCTTGTACTAATCCTTAACAAAAATATATTCCTACACACACTCATGGTTTGGATATAAAGGTAATGAACTCTTTCAATAGAGGATCTTTGTAGGCAACCACACCTGTTGTGTCTATTAGTTAGCAATTCTTCCAAGTGAGGCTAGAGTGGCAAGGAGGGGTATACAGCCCCCTGGGAAATGAACGACAAGATTTAAGAGTTTTGGAGGATCCTTTCACTGGAATGAATACAGAAACAGGAACAGGAGGATAATATCTTGAGACACCGTGGAAAACTTAAAACTGGCCACCATACCCAGTGTGAGAGGTAGGCAGCCTGGTAGATAGGTAAATGTTAAAGAGGGTAAGAGAAGGAGCTGTTCATAGTTTCTCCTTTGACTTCATCCTGTGTCTTCCCATCATTTTAACTCTGGGTCTATGTCCCAAAGTCCTATCAAGAAGTATGTGATGGTGATACCATAATTAGTGTTCCTTATTCCACTTTTTTGTTCATTGCTTCTCTCACTCCTTCTCCCCCTCTCCTTCATTGGCAGGTTTTAGTAAATACCTGAATCTGGCTTTCACCATTCATTTTTCCTACTTCAGCTTTCCAAGCACCAAAATTTATAAGAATGTGCCACCATTCTCAGCAATATTATGCTTTAAAGTTGAGAAAATTTAAACTAGAGTAAGTCAAGATCCTTGTCCAATATTTCATATTTATAAGATTTATAATTAGATGAAATTTAAGCTATCTGGCCATATGGTTTCAAGACTGAGGCCCTTGAGCAAACAAAACAGTGGCTTTAGTCATTGATTTAAAAGAGAGACCAACACATCCATAGGACTCCATGAATGGACCTGACTAGAAATAGAGAAAGACTGAAGAATTACATAGAGACACATGGACAGACTGACGGAAAATCTGAGATCTGTTGTTAGAGCTCATGACTGTAGAGAACTACAGCACCCCAGAAACTCAATGCATTTATTTTATAGAGCTGAGTAGAGAGGGAGAGTTAATGCACATGACTGAAAAAGGAGGCAAAGTTATTACATACAGATAGACACAGCTGCCTCGAGGGGGCAGGTTTATTGAATCTTGCGAGGATCAACCCCTTGAGAAGAGCAGTCTTCAGGACAGAAACAGGTAGGGGCAGTTCCAGTGGACATTATTTGTACACATTCTGAATATACTCATTAAGTTTTCCATGTCAGATTTTGTCATTTCCCTCTGAGCGTCACCCTTTTGCGCATGCGGAGGGTTGCTTTGCCATTCCTCCATGGGTCTGAGGGTTCCTATCTTTGAAATGCTGCACCCATGTCAACAGCACATATCACTCAGACCTTCATTCACGCAGGGCTTCTTCCCTACATTGAGAACACAGAGCATCCTCTTCTAAGAGCATTTATTTACATAAAAGCTTACTACATGTCTACTTATGAAGTGAAACCCTTGTTTAAAAGATGAGCTGGGTAAAGAAAAGCAGCTTTCAAAAGATGCCATGCCAAAATCATCATTTGTAGCACTATTCTTTGCACAGCATTTTATAGGGCAAGCAAGACTCTGTAGATAAAAACATGGATCTTAATGCTGTAGGAATTCCTACAGCCAGTAGCCTTTAAGTTACCCAACCACTTGGGCATAGCCTCTTATACTATTTATGTCAATGTAAAGTACATGTCTGACCTCTTTTCTGGCTGCAGGATTCGTTTGCTGTTCTCTGTTCCTGCAGAGATTCTGGATTGTGAATCTACCCCTAAATAAATAACTCTATTATTCTCAATTCTGAGCTAGTGTGGGATTTCTTTAAAGCATCCTTCTTCACCTTGACATTGGGAGATTGACCTGGAGATATCCAGTCTAACTCAAGACACCCTTAGGAGCTGTTACATGTGGGAAGAAGGAAACAAAATCAGGTCATCAAGGAGATGCAATGCAATGACTCAATCAGGGGATGGAAACAGATTCGTACCAAGTTATACTTTCAGCCTTAAAAAGCATAACATGGCAGAACACTGGGATCTCCTCGGTAATCTCTAGAAAGGGAAGGTTTGCCAACATCTTGATCAGTAATTCCTGAAATTTCAGTTTAAAGATCTAGAGCATAATGAAGTTAGTGTGTAAATTTCCAAATACAGGATAATTGGTTGCCATAGCAATAGGAAATAGTATAGAAGCAAAGGTTTTATTAGATACTTTAAAAAGAAGGGAGGTTAAATGTTTACTCGTATATTTGTCTGGACTAATGCTTCTAAAATAGGGAAAATAAAAACAAAGCAACTGGTAATATTCTTGTATGTGAAAAACATTAATAGAATTGTGGAATATCCAGGTATGCCCTGAGGGATGTCTCAATATCCCAGAAATTTCCAGTGTTTATAGCATCATCCCGAAGAACTAAGGAAGTTATCCAAGGGAACAGGCAATAGTACAACTGTACAGAATACAATTTCTATGTAAGCTAAGGCAACCACTTATATAACTAATGTATTAGTCAGGATTCTTCAAAAGAACATAACAGAATACTGCATGAATATAAGGAAATTAATTAGATTGCTTTATAGTATGCTGTCCTGCTAGATCAACAATGACTGATTCACACTGCAGACACAAGAGTCAAGTAGTTGTTCAGTCTTTAGAGCTGGATACCTCAGAAGTCATAATCTGTCACTAACTACCTGGGTGTTTCTTCAGTATCTGCTGTTCTCTATATACATTAGAGCCAAATACATTCATTTTAATACTGCTGAAGGAATGTGACAGTAACAGGTTAGATGAACTTGCTAGTGAGAATGAAGGCAAACATGCAAAGGGCAAATCTTTTGTCTATCATATCCTTTTATCTGGGTGCCAAACACAAAGTGTTTTCCATATTTAGAATGGATCTTCTTGCTTAAACTATAACAATCAAGAAAATTTGCCATAGGAGTTCCCAGAAGTTTGTGTTTTAGTTAATTCAAGATGCAGGTAAGTTGGCAACCAAGATTAGCTCCACAACACACAATGAAGAATGAGCTATATTTTAGTTTGTCCCTAGAGGGGAATACTATTAACCAATTTAAAATAAGAATGGTAGCTGCATCTGTCAGTTAGATTAGTCATCATTTTTAAAGAGAGATATTTAAGACATTAGGAAGGCATCATTCCATTTTCAGGATGCTTTTTCTTAGTTAATGTTGCTTGGTAGGTGGTATCTCAGTTTTCATGATGAGGGACACAGCACAGTGTACAAGCATTGGTTATCTCTGCCAAAGAACACACCCCTGCCTCTAGCAAGATGGAGAGATCCTATCTCCCTCCAATGACAGCTGCCAGCCCCTGCTAACCCTTGGGAAAGGGTTTCTTCTGTTTTTCCTCAGATTCCCATGATGCCAATATGAGTCCTGGTAAGAGATGTAAGCCCAACCATGGATCAGCCTGCTTCCATCAAGAAGGGAATAATCCAGGATGGGTACTATAGCTATTTCCCGTTTTTGGCCCTCATTGCCCTCCAAAACAAATTATTTTATTAAGGGCAGAAGTTATAGCCTTTGACTCTTCATTTTTTAAAAAGTCTTGGCATAATATAAAAAGGCTATTTGATCCCTCTGTGATGCTCACATAGGCATTAATTGGCAGGATGATAATGTTAGTCCTTATTCTCTTTAAATGTCTCCTGCAACAGATCTAACACCAGTGGACAGCAACTAAGGCAACTCTTCAAATGTTGATGGCTCTTAGACATCCTTCTCATGGTCTTCCACAGGAGGTTATACATGCCTGGTTATCTGTAATCCAAAAGGGTACTGCCTCGTCCACCTACCCTGGCAACTCTCCAGGAAGGAATGCTCTTCAAGGGTTAGTAGTCTATGATTGGCAAGAGCTTATTCAGCCAGTCAAACTAAGATAAGGTCCAGTTGTTGAGTCTTTCTGAGGTGGGGTCAATAAGACCTGAGCAAAGAACTCCCACTGAGAACCCATGTAATAAAAAGGGTGGATATGTAGGAAGTTAAGGCCTACCAGGTCAAAAGGAGCCAACCTGGAGCTTGCCTGGTGCTGTCAGAGGTCTTGACTTTGCCTAGCCAATGAGGAGTGGCACGCGATGTCAATGGCTCAGAATGCTTGGGTTCTGGGAGAGTATAAAAGATTTTCCCCACTGTTAAATAAATGAGTCTGCTGTACCCATTCTACCTGACCCCAGAGTCTGTGTTCATTGACATCATACCTTCTTACCCCCTCCCCCGAGGAAGGTTTTAGGGACCAGCAACAGTGTTCATTTCAGTATAATAACACTAGTATGACACATAGTCCATTGGAGGAAGTGTTAGACTGCATCTTATTAATAATCCTTTCCTACCTCTCTGGTTCTGTGGCACTTGGAATCTCTCTCTCTCAATGTGTGTATGTGTGTGTCAGTGTGTTTATTTGTCTATCTTTCTATCCATCCATCTAGCTATCATGTATCTATCTTCAATCTAACAGCCAGTTAATTATCATCTATCTACCTATCATCTATCTATTATCAACTATTATCTATTATGTATACATTGACCTCCAAATTATACAAATAAATAGACATACACAGGGATATCACAAATCTCATATTCACATACAGAGTCATACAGAGAAAATCAAAATCTACTTAGATGTTTTGTAAAATGTCTTAATTACAGCCCATTGAACAAAAAATACCAATGTGTTGAAAATGTCACCCACATATCTCATGAAGTTTATGAAACTTCACATGTTCTCATTTTATTTTTGTGTAACTGAAACTGCTCTGTCCTTCTCCTATCATGGATGTTAACATCTCCCTAATACTTGCATGTATGCCATGACAGCCCTCAGTGATTGGATCCTATTTCCCATCCTCCTATTGTATCCTTCATTTCTTGCTCTTTCCCTGCAATCTCTCTACCCTCTGGTCATATACTAGACTTCTCACAAGTGAAAATATATCTTTATCCACAAAAGCTTTCTCACTTGAATCTCCTTCTCTGAAAGTCTCTTTGAGTTCTCAATCTCAACCTCTTAAAAACCTTCAAATGTCAACTCATTTCTGAACTATCCCTGCATATCCTCCTTTTAAAGCCTACATGAATACGCTTCGTTTTTGACTCCCACAAACTTTATATGCTACTGAGATGCATAGACCTCTCCACTCTTTAGCTACAGTTTTGGACTTGCTGATTTTAACTGTGTGCTGCCTCCCAAAGCAGCAGAAATTTGTTTTCAATGCTTGTATATGTGCATATTTAAATCAAATATTTAAATCAAAGAGAAATGCAAGGAAAAGGGTGGTAGCTTTGAGTGTTTCCTAATTCCAAAGGAAATGCCCAGTCTTTCACCTTGGAAGATAAATTTAATCTCTTGCTTGTCCTGCAAAGTTTCTGTTGTATTAATGACTTTTTTCTATTCTGAATTTGTAAAAATTTTTTAATGATAAATGGGTGTTGAGTAATCTGCACCTACTGAAATAATCATATAGTATTTATGCTTTATTTAATATGTATATGTTTAAAATATTTCCTTGTACAATTATAATGGGAAAGTGTTACAGAGATTTAAGAGCATTCTTTTAGAAAGATAACTTGCGAGTAATGAGATTCTAGAAACTCTTCATATTATGTTGTAGAAATCTGAATTTTCAAATATAAATTTGCTGGAAAAATTTAACTTAGTTGATTTTTTTTCCTCAAACAAGGTCAACTGTAGCTCAGATTGGGTTTGAACTTGTTATGTAGCAAAAAGTGACCTTAATCAATGATCATATAATTAGAATTTGTAGAAAGTCAAGATTTATATCAAAAGTGTGTATGAGTTTGGTTTGTGGACTGGCGTTAAGGCCATCCTGTTGATGGAAGGGAGATGCTACATTCAAGAAAGCTGAAGGTTATTATGAAGGAGACTGCTTTGGACCTCAGAATGTAACTTGGAAGTATGCGCTCTTCTCAGTTCACACACCAGCCCTGTTCTAATATGCCTTATAAATATTCATACTGTACAGAAGAATGATTCTATGTCTCTTCTCACACTTGTTTGGAAGTTTTAAATGATTTTCCTTCATACGAAAGGAGAAAAGGTGTAACATTTGTAAAATTGTGGAAACATAATATTTGATTTAAAATGACTTAAATATCTCATATATAAACTAAACACATTTTATCACCTGAGCCAGCAAATGATTATTAATTTCAAAATAATTAGTTATTACCACTTTTTAAAGCTAAATTGGTATAACTCTAAGTTGAATATCCTCAGATAATTTCTCTGCTCCTTTTTAATGCCTAAAGTTATGCATGAATAAATATTTGTATATATCAAACTAGATGTTCATTTAGTCAGTTCACTCTGCTAAACTTGTCTACCTTTGATTGCAGAAAATGGAAATTATGTCCTTCTTCGAGTGGGCTTTCCGACAGGTATCAGTAGTATCCATCTATTAATAGGCAGGTTATCTTGTCAGGCCCCAAGAAAGTTGTATAGTCATCTAAGGAAAAAACAAAGATGTTTTTCAGCTTAGAAATATTTTTATCTTATCAGATCATGGCAGTAATAACCCATTTAGCTAAGTCATTGTCAACTTGAGGACCACAAAATATCCCCTGGGAATGGTTGTACTATTCATTCATCAAGAGCCTAAGATAATTAAGTCATCTATCAATGCTGATGCTGGCTGGATGTTTGAGGTTTCTTGTTGCCTTGACCTTGGTATGTCAGATGCTCAGATAAAGGCTGTGATGGAACTGGGAGCCCATCCTAACTACCTCCAGGCCTGAGAAGCCCAAAGTGCTCCTAGGGAGAGCAGTATATTTATCATTCTGCTTTTAATCATCTTGACTTTCTCTTACAATATGCCACTTCTGTCCCAACACTCAAGCTGAGTTTGTTATTTCTTGTTTATATCCCCATAGTCCTTTATAGCTGTGTCTAGTGTGGTCCTAAGCATCGTGTGTTACAGAGGTTTGTCTGCCTTTGTCTACCTGGATTATTTCTTCAAAATGTCTTAGGCAGTTTTGGTTCTCTTTATCTAACCTCACAACTGACATAAGGAAAATGGATAAGTTATGAATCAACTTAGGTAATTAAATACTTTTCTCTCTGGCTTCTTTTGAAGCTTTGTTTCTATTTTTATTTGTTTGTATATGGTTGGACTGTGTGTGGGAATGTGCACATGAGTGCAATAACTGGGTGTCTTAGTCACTCACTATTCTATTGCTGTGAAGAAGCACATAACCAAGGCAATTCTTATAAAAGAAAGTATTTAATTGGGGACTAGCTTATAGTTTCAGAGTCTTAGTCCAACTTCAGCCATGGTGATGGAGAAGTAGTTTAGAGTCACATTCTGATCTGCAGGCCAAGGGAAAGACTAAACTTGACATGGGATTTGGAAACCGCAAAACCAGTGACATTCTTCCTCCAACAAGGCCACACTCCCAATCCTTCTAATTCCTTCAGATAGTGCCATTCACTGGTGACTAAGAATTGAAATATATGAATCTAAGGGGGCCATTCTTATTCAAGCCACCACACCAACAAAGCCAACAGAGGGGGTTGAAGTACCTGGAGCTGTAGTTAATTGTGTTCGTGAACCATCACATGTGTAGATGCCAGGAATCAAAGCTCCGTTTTCTGAGAGAGCAGTATATACTCTTAACTACTGGGTCATCCCTTTAGCCTCTTTTGTCTGTTTTAATGACATGAATTGCAAATATTGCTAGAAGAATTATGCTTTTCAAATTAAAATAGAAATAAAACTGTGTTATTGAATAACAGCATTGTTGTAGGAGCTGCCCAGACCACAAAATAATCACTAAGGAACCATATTATTTGTAACACTGTTGGGCCAATAGCTTAAGTGTCTTTTTAGCTAGCTCATATCTTAAATCAACCCATTTCTATTAATCTGTGTATCACCACATGGCTGTGGCTTACCGGAAAGGTTCCGTCTGACATATGTCTCTTGTGGGGCTATATGGCTTCTCCCTGACTCCTCCTATCTCTCTATATGTATATCTTTCAGCCTGACTGTACTCTGTTGCTGTTGGCCGAAAGCAGCTTCTTTATTAATCAATAAAATCAAGACATACACAGAAGGGTTTCCCACACCACAGCATGTATCACAAAGTACCTTTAAAAGTTGTCGTCTCACCACATTTAAATGATATAAACTTGTCTATCTGGACCTTGTCATTTGAGAGCAGAATAATGTCTGGAAAACAGTTTCACTTTTCTCTCAGTTTTCCCAACTGAAAAAAAAAGAAAAGGTTTTGCCTGGATTTGAAGAAAATAAAACTGAGGGAAATTTATTTTTAAATGCTTTGTAATCTGCAATGTACTGACAAACTGTTTTTTGATAAACTTTTGTCTGTCTGCCAAATCTTCTGCTAGGCCTGCTTGTTTCTTTCTGCCTAAAACACTGTGGAAACAAAAATTCTGTGAAGTCCATTTTAGCAAGAGCCTTCCAAAGGGGCTGGCAAGGCCCACTCAGCACCACCCTCAAAATGTACTGACACTGTCCTCCCACTAACACCCTGCATATGTGTTTACAACATCCATGCACTACCATGCTCCATATGTGCTTGTGATGCCCTCTCCCTACCATGCATCCCTACCGATAATGACAAGTCATCTAGGCCTGTCTTCAGCAAGAGTTTTGTTGACTAGCCCCTCTCTCTTTACCTCTGCTGTGATTTCTCCATGCAAAACAGAGAAATGGGTATTCACCTCATATAGTGCACCAATCACAGATGGAAACAATGATTCTGCACAAGTCTGGATTGGTGAAATCCATGAGTTTATTGGGTTCCTTACAGAAGCATCAGTGAGAGATCCCTTGCAGGACTATGGACGCAAGGTTACTTATAAGAGCAGGAGTGAGCTAAGCAGCTGCCTCACTGGGAAAAAGTCACCAGTGAATGAGAGCTCACCCACAACAGCAGGGTCCCTGAAGTGCTTATATAATTTTCAGGTAGACACATGGTACGCCTATCCCCAAATGGTTATCACAGTGGTCTCTTGACTAGTAGCTTTCTTGCAAATTATTGTCACTTTCTTAGGAGGATGCCTCCACTTTTTTTCATAAGGGAGTGTTTCCACATGGAGGGAGCAGCTGCACACACAACCTCTGATAATCCTTCTGAGTGATTTTGTACACACTGACTCCCACTCTGCTTTATAGCTATAATTTCTGAGCATCTCATACTATATTCAGAACTGAGCCCAGTTCTATACTGATATGTTCCCTCTGTAGCCATAGCTCTGGATAAAGCCTTTATTGAGATTTAAATACCAAGAAGATCCATGCCTGGTTTTAAATCTCAATACAGAGCATTTCAATGATGCTGGTCTCCATTGCTGATCTTCTCAGATTAAGGTTTTCTCTTCATTGATTAATTAAACGCTTCATAGCTGATTACTCCTCCCTCTTGGAACACTTACTTGTTCTGATACATCTGTCTTGGTGCTCCTCCCTGAATTCTGATGCAGTACCTCTAAATAAAGCCAGCTCTTGAAGGTGGATCTGGGTGCTAACTGCCCATCACCTTCCTGCCTATGCTTGCCCTTGAAAGGATCTCATTTACTTTCATAACTTGAAATTTCTTTTAAATCCCCAAAGTCTTAATGCTCTACTTCAATCTCCCCTCACCCCCTAAGTACAAATTTGTTCATCTATACAGCATTAATATTTGGCTTATAAAAGCCACCACAAACTAATTATGTCTAAAATTAACTCATGGTCTTCTACTAACTCTAGCAATTTCTTTTCCTGAAGTGTTCTCAGACAAAATCGGTGTCAAAACTTTTCTTTCAGGTAAATGTCACAATTTGGAATCCACCATTCTGCCTACACTCACATCGAAGTTCAACAAAAGATCCCCCTGATTCTTCTGTCAGAACTATCATATGTCTGATTCTTCTGTCAGAACTATCATATGTCTTATTCTTCTGTCAGAACTATCATATGTGGTCATTCTAACCTCTCTACTGCCATCTCTCTACTGCTATCTCTCTACTGCCATCTCTCTACTGCCATCTCTCTACTGCCATCTCTCTACTGCCATCTCTCTACTGCCATGTCCTCATCCTTCCTCAGGCCACTATCATCTCCTGCCTTCATTTTTATTGCAGCATTCTTGTAGCAACTTTTTCATTGTTTTTTTTCTTCCTGCTTCAATCTTTTCCAGGTACTTGAAAACCCCAGACATATTTACTTCATAATTAGTAAAATTCAGACTTTTAAAATAATATTCAAGTCCCGATGTGCCCAGGACATGGCCACTGTGATCTTTGATTTCCTCTCTGATTCTATCCCCATGTCTTCTTTTATTTTTATGATACTACTTCTCAAACATACAATTTATACTGGAGCCTCAGGGCTTGAACTGTCTTCCTGCTACTTGAATGTATGTTCAGTAGTAATTTTCTCTTACTTAAAACCTTCTATCTTGGAGAGAAGTTTATTAAAACACAGAATGATATCCATAAGATTCAGGAAATGAGCAACAAAAAAGTGTCAGGAAGTCCCTGAAACTGACCAGATGCATTAGGTCCATCACTCCCCAAGCTTGTATGAACATTAAGGACTGTTAAGCCATCAAAGACGGTATTAACCTTCTTCATTTTAATGATGTAGTGCTGTTCAGATTTCTGTAATGTGCAATTACCCTTCTCCTGATTTATAATTTAATGTTTGGAATGGAATAATAACTGTGCCGATGATTAATAGAGGATAATTTCTCTAATTGCATGAGTTTGGAGCGTTTGCTTAAGTTACCTGAAATTGTTCAGCATGTAAGATCTTGTGTATCTGTTTCTAGGTTTTCTATTTTGTTCCATTAATCCATATTAATTTCATTAACATAATTTGAGTATTGCAACATAAGTCATAAGATTTGGTAGTTTGAATCTTCCAACTCTTTTGTTCTCTTTCCAGTTCTCTCGGTTACTGTAATCTTTTTGTTCTTTTCCTCATTAACATCAAAAATCAGTTTACTATTTCAAATATACTGGCATATATACATATGGAATTTCAACTGGAACTACCCTAGATTATATACTAAATTAAAAGAATTACTTATTGATCAATTTGTTTATATCTATTTATTTATTTTTCTGGTGCTAGGAATCAAACTGCAGTCATTATGGCTGATCATAAGCAAATCTCCTACTTCCATAGGCTCACCTGATACCATGGAGCACAGACAGATGAAAGACACCAATGGAGCTAACAGGGTGCTCAAGGCCTGGCAATCCTGAAACATCCACAGGCCCATCCAGTGCTTTATGGCCCTAGGGCAGGTGGGTGCCATTATAGTGAACAAGTACATGGTGGAGAAATAGGAGAGAGAGAGAGGGGGGGGAGAGAATGGTTTGTGTGCTGTGGTAAGAGTCAGAACTGAAGAAGCGAGGGTGATAGGAGTGGGTTGATGTTGGCAGCCTGTTTGCCACTCAGGATCAGGGTGGTATCCAGCCTAAGCTGCTGCCTAGGGCCAGGTCTGGTCCATGTTTCTGCAGCAGCCAGGGTCTGTGGTGATGTAGATGGCTTCAGTAACTATTGAAGTCAATGTGAATGACTGGGGTGTGTTCAGATATCTGAGATCATGTTGGTGTCTAAGGGCCATGGTGCTGCTGGGGGCATGCTAATCTAGAGGGCCCGGGCTGCCACTTAGGACCATGATAGCATCTGAGCCCTGACTATAGCATAGGCCATATCTGAGTTCATGGTCCTAACCCCGCCAGGGTCTGGGTTGACATCTGTGACTCCTCATACCACCAAAGGCCATGCAAATACCCAGGGTCTGGGTTATCACCTGGGACCATGTTGCTGTCTGAGGGCCATGCTGCTGCAGCTGTCAGGCAGATCTGAAGTGCCTACACTTCCACCTGGGGCCATGGTGACATCCAACCCCAGGCTGCTACCAGATACCATGTCTGGGTACATGGTCTTACCACAGCTGGGTTCTTTGTTGGTGTCCAATGTCTACTATACCATCAAATGTCGCATAGATTCCTACGGTCTGGAACACAACCTGTGGCCATGTTTGTGTCTAAAGGCCATGCTGCCATGACTTTCTGCATGGCCTGAACGTCTACACAGGGCCTTGGTTTGATTTGAACCTGGGCTGCTGCCATGACCACATCTGGGTCCATAGGCCAGGAACAGCCAGGGTCTGACTTGATATCCACAGCTCCTATTGCCACAAGGCAGGGGACTAAGGGGATGCCCAGGTTTTGCACAGTCACCTGAAAGCATGTGGGTATCCGAGGGCCTTGCTGCTGATAGTGCTATATACTGTTCTGGGTGACCTGTGTTGCCACCAGGGCCATGGTGATGTCTGGGCAGGAGCTGCTGCCAAACGCATTCCTAGGTCCATGTTCTTGTTACAGCTGAGGTCTGTGGTGATGTCCATGGTCCAAGTTACCACCGGGGGTAACAGGAACCATGTGTGTTTACCACTTTTTGGTATATACCCAAAGGATGCTCAATTGTACCACAAGGACACATGCTCAACTATGTTCATAGCAGCATTATTCATAATATCCAGAACTTGGAAACTACCTAAATTCCCCTCAGCCAAAGAACGGATAAGGAAAATGTGGTACATTTACACAATGCCATACTCAGAAAAAAAAACACGACATTTTGAAATTTGCAGGCAAATGGATGGATCTAGAAAACATCACATTGAGT
>LOJH01048389.1:0-16613 GCA_001685095.1 Ellobius talpinus
ACACTGGGTATTCTTGGTAAACCAGACAATCCTTTCCAGGTAGAAACTGCCAGAAGCTGTCCGTGGAAGCTGCTGACCTGGTTTTGTGGAATCAGTGGCCTCTTGTGTGGTTGACAAGTCTGCGTTCAGGGCCTACATGCTAGCTGCCCCACCTCAGCGGTGTTGCTTAACTTGGTAACCTAGTTTCCAGAATTTACTTCACTTAGTTTGAAGGTAAAGTGAAAGTGTTAACACTGGGCACTTGGCACTCCTCTTACTACGTCATGGATCATGTATTTCTAAAGCAGCTACTTGGGATGCTGTGATTATCTTATAAAATAGTATAGTGCCCCCTTCTGCGTCATTTTCATATATTCATAGACATTGAATACATGTCCCCTTGAGGCACTGAGGACATAAAATCCCGTGAAACGACCCTCCCTCAAGCTGAGCTCTTAAGCTAGTGAGGCTCGCACAACTTTTCCTTCCAATGTAAGGTGCATTTGGGAGCGTTTAGCAAGGGCTTTCTCTGCATTCCGCTTCCCATCTCTTCCACTTCCCCACCTCCACCTCTGTCTAGTCAAAGAGTAGACAGACAGTCTGGAAGGAAGGAAGCCAGACTAATTCGAGTAGGCGGGTAGGAACTGTGTCTCCCGCCTCGCCTACGGGATGTATTTGGAGACTGAGTCCGGAATCTTTGGTAAGCTGTTCTTGGGACAGATCTTCTCATCAATTATCAATCAAAACCTACATGACACTCTGTGCCTCTGATCAAAGAACTTGAAAAACAACAGATTTAGTTTGCACTGTGGGTACCAATGCAAGATTGGTTAGCATCAAGCAATAAAGCATTTTGGCTTCAGCAAACTTAGCTACGTAAAACCTATGCGATCCTTACTTAAGCATAAACAGAGACCATCTCATAAGACTTTATACACTATAGTATAAAACGTCCTCTTCTAATGTCGCTTGTATTTTATTTGATTTTATGTCTATGGGTGTTTTGCCTGCATGTATGGTACTTCCATGCACTACATGCGTGCATAGTGCCCACGAAAGCCAGAACAGAGTACCACATCCCCTGGAGCTGAAGTTACAGACACTTTTAGCCACCGTGTGAGTGCTGGGAACCAAATTCTTCTTCTGCAAGAGCAGCCAGTGCTCTTACTGAGCTCTCTCTCCAGCCTCCCTGCCTACCCCTTCCTCCTGCAGGTTTGTTATATTTTCACGTGGATTATTTGCAAGAACATTGAGGAAGGTCCAGGCCATTTCCTCTAGTGAACTGTTTTTCCCCCAAGAACTTGAAATAAGTGAAAAATTACTGTATGAGAATGATAAAGTACTTAAAACGACAATAACAATAGCTTTCAATTATTAAGAATGTGCTATGATTCAGAGTTATCTCTTTGATTCTCAAAAAGTTCTGTGGTAGGTATAATTACTCTTTTATAAATGAATTGTAGACAGGTTAAGCATTTTAGTAATGTCACAAAGCAGATTTCAATGTAGGCGTCTTTCTTACTAGTCTTTCCTGTTAGTAATGGGATACAGAAGAATATGAACTCCAGCTCATGTTGCTAGTGTGAAAATATAAATTATATTTTTAAAAAAATATTAAATTAATTATGTGAGAGACGCTAACTGCATTTTGTGTTTATGAATCAATGTTCTTATGGATGACAAATGTCCTAATTTTCAGAATTGTAGAACCCAGCTTCATTTCTGTCACAGTCTTTAAACTCCAACAAGTCATACCTTGGATGACTCAGGCTTATTTTATGTCACATTGTCCCTTCTCATTATCGTGCTGTGCAGCAGTTGCCACATCCTGTGTGCACACATATTGGTAGTCAGCGATGGTTTTAAATGCTCCTGAGATTTCCTAATAGGATGTCTTGGCCGCCTTGACTGGGGATTCTGCAATTCTGCAAGTCACAATAGAACAGCGAAGTGGAGAAGACGCTCAATGGTCAAATGCTGCCATCTCTTGTCGGTGTGCTCTATCTGCTTTTGTCGCCTTGTGTTTGCTGGGATTGGCACTTGGCATCTCAGTACTTGGGATGTTCATTTTCACATGGCTTAGAAAAGACTGATATTTCTATTTTCCATTGGATTGAAAAGATGCTTCCAATAACTCATAAATCATTCTTGTATGATTTAGAATGAAACAATATAGTTAAAAACCAGTCCGATTTTATTTGGTCATGGTTGTTTTGACACAAGGTTTTGCTATGTATCTTTAGCTGGCCTAGATCTTGTTGTATAGACCAGGCTGGCCTAAAACTTCTGGCAGTCTTCTTGCCTCTGCCTCACGATTGCTGGGATTCAGACATGAGCCACCATACTCAGCCTGACAATCTTATTTTGTTCATGCCGAGTTTCACCCCTAAAGACAAACAGTGAAGACTGAGGAAACTAGAGAGGGAAGATGCGGGTGTATCCTCTGGTAAGCTAGGCAGTAGCTGCAAAATTAGTGAGTGCTGGGGATTCTTCTACAGCACCTCCAACTCTAAGGACACTGGGAAGTCTATGGAAAGTCTGCCTGTCACAGGATACGGAGACTGTCAGTATTAAACGCTTCTCTGTTCCAGCTTTATAAGCATCTCTTGTTCCTGTTAATTTCCTGTAACCCTGCCAGGAGTAGGAAAAGAGATCGAGTACTCTTGATAGTTATAAACAGTTGTATGAAGAAATGCAAGGGAAGTTTGTTGCCATTTTATTTGCACAATGTGGAAAAAACCTCACAATATTGTACTTATTTCATAGTTACTATATCTATTACATAACATTGCTACAATTTATAATTTTAAGAAAGTCATGCAAAAGAAATAAACTAGCATTTCTGGGTGGCTTGTTCATCCTCATTCTTACTCTGTTTCTTTTTATATAATTGGGGTAACTGATTGTTGTCATATTCTAAAAATGTAATTTAATGGAGTAATTTAGGATTAGCTCAGCCACTCTTGCTGTCCTCCTCGTGTGAATTTGTAGGAACTCCATTCCTACTTAAGTTCCTACAAATATCTGCAATAGCTCTTTGTGATACTCATATAAAACACCTTAGACTGCAAGCCCAAATCTGAAACATGCTTATATTGAAATCCCAGGCACTGTCTTGGAGATGGCTCAGTGCATAAAGTGTTTACTGCCCAAGAATGAAGGCCTGCGTTGAGACTTTTAACACCCTCTTTGAAAAAGTCAGGTGTGGTGTGCATCTGTGGTCTCAGTGCCAGGAAGGAGGCAGAGACAGGAGGGACCGGGTCTCTCTGCTCAGTTCATCTAGCCGAGTCAATGAGATCCAGTTTCAGCGAGAGACCTTGCTGCAAAAACTAAGTTGGAGAACAACAAAAGAAGACACTTGAGGTCACCCTCTAGCCTTTTTATATACATGAATGGGCATGTGTATTTGCACACACACACATACTTAAAAAGAAAACTCTCAAATTATAACCTAGAATCTGGACTACAGGAGGAATGCTATAACTGTAGATAACTTTGGCAGTTAAAATACTTTACTATTGGCCTGGTGGTGGTGGCGTACCTCTTTAATCCCAGCACTCGGGAAGCAGAGGCAGGCAGATCTCTGTGAGTTCAAGNACAAGAGCTAGTTCCAGGACAGCTAGGACTGTTACACAGAGAAACCCTGTCTCTAACAAGAACAACAACAACAACAACAACAACAACAACAAAAAAGATAATCTACTATATACCTAGGAAATTCTAAAAGCAGTTACTTTTCAAACATACCTTTGATACCTGTAACAATGCATAGCTAATGAGACTTTTATATTGGCTAATGGGCTGGAGATATTTCTAAAATACACATTGGTCTTTTAAGTATTATTTTCCCAATTTAAAGAAAAAGTTTTATATAACAATATTCTGTCCTAAATATTAAGTCCAGTATAACTTAGTCTTCAAGAATTTTCCTATTCCACAGTTAAAGCTTCCCAGATGCTATATTTTGTGTATAGACAAACTTAAAGCCTGACAGAAACTTTTCAATTCTGTTACCTTGTCTGTTTTCCTTTGTTCTGCTAAGACTAACTTTAAGTTCTTCTCTACTGAGACCTGCTTCACACTCTTACCCTCTCCCACAGCTCATTATCTAAGGCTGCTATCTATCAATGGCTATCAGCATTTACTGGTCATTGATTCTTTCTCTTTATTCCCTGTCAAGTTACTGTTTACTTCTCAGCTTGTCCAGTCTTCACAGATCAAGCACAAACACCCCTCATTAACCTCCCTCATTTATGTTCCTAAAGCTTACTTCTGTAAGTACTGTCCCTGCAAGAAGCGTGTTCTAAATACCCTTCAACATTTTCTTTTCTTTGTACTTTGATTTGAAAATACAAGAATGCTTTGGCAGAACTTGTTTTGAGACTTGCTTTTGCAGGCTGGTTTTGAACTCACTATTCTCCTACCTCAGTCCTTGAGTGCTGGAACTCTAACAGTGTGCCGTTCCCAGCTATCTTCATTTTATAGGAGGGGAAAAAATGAAATGTAGAGTATGGGTTTTTTTTTCTGTTTCACTTTAACTCATTTGTTAAATATGCCCCAGAATAAACAATTTTGAAAGAATCATGTACGCATTTTTTAAAAAAAATCCTTAAAGAATCTTTTTAGCATAAGAAATCTATGTGTTCTTATTTTTGTTCTTGTATTTTGTTCTTAGCATTTGGCTAGTCAGTTTGTAGCCAGACCATGAGCTGATTGCCCTAGTGCCAGATCAGATGCAATTTAGGCAACTCAGTTTCTTTTCTGGATTTCAGTTTTCTCTGGATAGCAGGGAATAAATTATCAAGTATTATCATCTCTAAGTTTTCTTCTCATGCTGACAGCCAGTGACACGAGTTAAAATTCATCAAAATGTCATATGAGTGAAGTCCTCCATTTAACATAACAGAAATAATCATTTAAAAGACATTTCTAGGGAGTTCTTCATGGTGCCTTTTGTGGTAATGGCTCTCAAAATA
Organism: Ellobius talpinus; assembly: GCA_001685095.1. Classification (NCBI taxonomy): domain Eukaryota; kingdom Metazoa; phylum Chordata; class Mammalia; order Rodentia; family Cricetidae; genus Ellobius; species Ellobius talpinus. The sequence goes on from LOJH01048389.1 coordinate 4,956, forward strand.
TTACAAACAAAATATTATGTAACTTCAGAGTGCAGGCCAATTATTTTTGATCCTTGATTTTAATAAATCAGGAAAGGACAATATCCATTTCCTGATGCTTTTGTTTTTTTAAACAATGGCACTACTAATATTTTGGACTGCAAAAATTCCTTCTGATGGAATTCCTTCCTACAGCCTGTCCTTGAAGGATGTTTAGCAGCATCTCTGCATGTCCACAAGAAGCCAATGGTACTGTCCCTTCCCCTGCAGTTCCACGTTTCACTTTGCAGGGTGTCCCAGGAAGGGCCCTTATGGTATTCTTGATTCTGGTCATAACTTAGGGAAAGCTTTCTCACCATGCCTATAGCCCTTGAAGTCCTGCAAACAAAGGAAGAGGAATTCCTCTTGGCAGGGACTTGCTTAGGTGGCACCTGCCTTGGTTTCCAGACACAACAGCCACACTGACAGAAGAAGAAGAGGTGAAATCTACATCATAAATCAGAACAGAACCTGGGAGAAGCTACTGCTGGGAGCTCAAACCATTGTTGCCATGGAGACTCAGCTGATGTCAGGGTCATCTTTTCTAGGAACACTGGCCATTGAAATTTCCTGAAAATTAGTGCTGCCACCGGAGCCATTCCTATTGCTGGTGTCTTCATTCCTAGGCCCTTCGTTAACTTGATTCAAGCAACTTTCCAGGAGCCAGGTCAGAAGAAGTGGTGACTGTCCATTACCATCAACCCTTACAGAGGCTTATAATATGCACAGATTCTTCTCCGCAATGTGAACAAGCCCATTTGATGCAGCCGGAGAGCTCCCTCTGCTGGTGAAATGGGCTGAATGACAGCTGTTGCTCAGCCTGAGGTGACAGACTGATCTGAAGAGGTTAGCAACTGAGCTTGTCCACTGAAAACGGGAGTGCCAGTGCAGCTCCTGGGAACTGGTCTATAAATCTCACTGCTCAGGCCGCTGAATGAGTTGGAACACCACAGGTCAGTTGCAAGCTGTTCTGCAAACACTGAAGCAAAATAGAAAATAAACAGTTTCTTTGAAAAAATACTTTCAGTGGAGACAGAGAGTAAAGGTAAGTTAGGAAGGAACTTGGTTTGAGAAGCTGAACAAAAACCTAATCCAAGCCCAGTTAAATTCCTTGAGACTGTTGTTTTCTGTGCTGAAAGATTAAACCTAGGTTCTGGGGTGCATATTGAAGAGAGCTGTTGGGTAAGCCATTGTATTTCCATGCTTGAGAAATACATAGCATTCCTTTACTGGCGTTTCCTTCCCGTGGGAAACCTGTTACAAACATCAGAAGTACTCTGGGTTCTCTGATGTGAAAAGCCAGATGGCTTTTCCCTGGTCTTAGTGACTCAGGTTCAAGAATTAGAAACCTGAACCTGAACTGTATGTGGCTACCCTTTGGTTGGCATGTGGAGGCCAAGGGAAGATGAGCAGCAGAGCAGTTCCTGTGGTTATTTCTTTTCTTTTCTTTTTTGGACAGGATCTTCCTATTTAGAGCAGGCTTGCCTGGAACTCACAATACTCCTACCTCAGTTTCCTGGTGTTGGGATTATGATGCTCCACCATGCCAAATCTATGGCTACTTCCTAGCACAGTAGATAGGGAAAGGAACCCTCCACCTCCAGATTAGATGCTACGTACCAAGAAAGTAACTTCGAGTCATCTGTTTAGCACCATGCAAAGTCACACATGTCTGGTGAGCTCTTCTCTTGTCTTTTCAAAGCTGAAGCAAAGAAAAGGGCTAGAAAAACAATGTTTAACTTTGGGACAGGACTAAAGCTGAATGTCTCCCCTTCTTGCTATCTTTCTTAAATTTTTATAATATTTTGGGGTGTGTGTCTGACAGGGGTGGGGGTGAGGGCAGGCGTGCAAAGGGCAGGCGTGCAAAGGTTGTAGGATAGCTTTTAAAAGTCAGTTCTTACCTATCAGGGATTGAACTCAGATCATCAGGGTTGTAGGCAAGTGCCTTTACCACAGAGCCATCTCAACTGTCTTTTTTTTTATTATCTTCCAGATTCTTTAAAATCAGCTATGTACATTGATATTGGAAATTTTTGAAAACTTAAAAAGTATTATTATATAAAAGCAATAAGGTAGTTAAAGGCAGAACATTAGTGAAAAAGTAATCTTTTTATCACTGTTTGCCTCTGATAAAATTAAACAACAACAACAGCAAAAAACCACAAACAGACGAAGAAAACCATCTGTAAGACACATAGTACTGGTACCCTGGATATCAAATCAATTGGTTATTAGGTCAGTGAAACTGGTTTCAAATTATAATCATATCAAAGAGCTGAGGGCTCATTGGAGCTTTTCTGCATTAAAGGGTTGCTCTGAAGAACTCTGATAGAGTTCAGTTCTCTGTTAAACTCTTCCAAAGGCCTCAGCAGGGATACTTTGTAAAGGGCAAAAAGCCACATCAGAGAATCACCCCAGATACACGACCCTGTCCATCTATACCCTTACAAGATTTCACAATCAGCAAATCCCTCTGAAGAAAATAAAGGCCCCTTTGTACTATCATTACAAGAAGATCAAGGTAATAGGCCTATTTTGTGTTTCATTTTTAATAGAGTTAATATTTTTGAGAAAGCTATTTTCCCAAACATTGTATTTGGATGAATTAAAAGATAGGTAAACCAAGTTCCTTATCTGCGGCTCTAAATATTTCTCATTGTAACCCATTGTTTCATCTAGCAATAAAAGGGCACCGAAACAGTAACGGAGAGAAATGGCCTGTTTCCCCTTAATAATTAATGTGAGAAGAAAACACCTGCTTGCTCAGGTCCTGCAAAAAATGGTTTTAATACAGGGTCACAGAAAATGCAAAGGTTTTATGGCCCACAATAAACCAGCTCTTTGTCTTTTCCCACTAATTCTTTAGTGTCACATTTAACAAAACGAGGAAACTTCAGATAATAGGAGTGTTTGCAGATTAGACTAGCAAGCCATAAATAACATGGGGTTTGTTCACCTAGTGATATTAAGGCAGCTTATCAATGTTTACGCCCTTCCTCTTTGTAATGATTGCTAACCCAGGCAAATGGAGCAAACGAAGTTTTCCCCCTCTGTCCTCTCACACTGACAGAGTACACATTCATAAGATCCTGTTATCAGAGTCCATGGTATAAAGAGTACGGTGTCACCTAAACAGTTGCTTGCTACCCGCCAACTTCTGTGTGGGAAGATGCTCCTGCTTTGCGCTTTCCTTCTTTGGCTCCCTCTTAGCAATGGCCTCAGTGCCCACTGTCCAGGACGATGCAGCTGCGATCCTATGCAGTTCGTCCAATGCTACAGGCTCATGGAAGTACCTTCAGGCATTCCTTCTACCACCAAGAGACTCTACATTAGCCACAGCAGAATCCAGCACCTCCAGGTAACCCTGTCAGTCTCCTCTGACGTTGCTACAGTTTTATTCTTGGGACAGAGTGTCGGTTGAGTTGTGGGGATTTTTATCTTGAATCATCCAAATCAGGCTCTTGCACTACCTGCTTCCTGGGCAGTAGTGAGATGCTCTATGCCTCTGGATATTTCTTTTTAGGGAACTTGTCACAAACACCCTGCCCTGAAAGTCAGAATTTTATTTCAATTTTTTATCCAACAATTTTAAAACCAAGGTTTAACAAAGTACAGATGAAGAATGGGCTCTTTCTTAAAGGGCGCATTGCCCAACCTGGAGAACAAGTCCTTTCAAAGGAAAAGGTTTCATTTTATTCGATAGATAGCAGAACAGAGTATCACAAAACTATCAAAGTGAACTGGCAGACCAGACTCAATCCTAAAAATTTACATGCAGTTGGGCTCCTGCTGTTTCTGAGAACCAAGGTGGAGATATGTGGTTTTAATTTTGTCAAGCTACTTGCAGTTCTCATGATGTGGCCTAAATGATAATTTGTTTGCTTCTGTATCCAGAAGACTCTGGAAATGGTATTACAGATTTGTCTGATTTTTGTAAGTTAAAAGAAATTGATTTTTGATCTTTGGTGTTTCAGAAGGCATCAGGAGACAAGGGCTCTCTCTAGATACATGACCATCTTAGACAAGCTAGTAGCAAATCTCCGTGCCTCGATTTTTATTCTTGATGAAGTGAGAAGGCTACATTAGATTAGATAAGTCATCTTCTGGATAGAAAAGCCCATGGCTCTCTGATTTTTCCCTTCAGTATTCACTGCTACTGGCTCAGAGCTCCAAGCTCTGCGATAAGGAAATAGTTCTCTGAGAGCTAGAGAGCTAACCACTCTCTGAGAGACCTTAGGTGAAGCAATCTCTCCTCCAAAATAGAGGCACCTATGCACTTTGATTTGGTTGAGAATTTTTCACCAGAGTGTCTTAGTTTAATATAAATGGCATGGCATTACTGTCCAGGCTCAACAAGCACAGTTATCTGCATCTGTTTGCTTTCCCTTCTACTCTAATTGTACCTAATACCAGCAGAGAGCAAATCTGACCTTGCCTGTTGGGTCTTAGCATTTAGACAAGACAGCTGGGTAAATGTGAGACACTTAAATATTTGTTCTGTGACCTCAGCTGCCTGCAGAGTCTAGTAATGATTCTGCCACTTTGTTGTTAGTTGATGACTCATCAAATTCTGTTACTGAATGAGCCAATCTGTCACCTGTTGAGGCTTGTTGAACAGGAGTATTTCCAGGACTTAGTTGTCTCTTGGAAGGGCAGGTCACATCAGAAAGATTGATGAAAGACAGTTTGTTTTGAGGGGAAAACAAAGAGCTCCAAGTGACCACATTTCACTTGTACACCAAGAATACAATGTATATTCTACAGGGAATACAAGGTATATTCTATTTATTCAGTTTGGACTTAACAGAATTAGTTGCCCATATGGAAAGAAAACCAACTTTGAGTAAAGTCTCATATTATTAGTAACATAAATTTTGTATGACTTTATTATAAACACTAATATAAGCAGCACTTCAATGGGATTATTATTTGTTCGTGCAATTTAACTGTGTTTGGGATTGCAATGTCCTGCTTGCGATTCAGGATAAAAGACTAAAAATTCTGCTTCTGCCCTTAGGATAAGAGGAATTTTACTTATTAGATTGGCCTGTAAAAATCCCTGCTTCTCTGAGGTTCTTCCTTTTCCTTTTGCCCACTTTGCACTCCAATGTCTCTTCCCAGCAAGCTCATTGTTCTCCCATCCATCCTAAGTCCTGCGTCTCCTAGGGAGTGTTTAGTCTCTATGTGATGCCTAGTCTAGTGTCCCAGTCTCATGCCTCCTTGATCTCAAAATGAGACCATTTCCTCAGTTCCTCTTCACCTCAGCCTTCTTGGTTCTATCATTTGGTTCTGAAAATGGCGCCTCATTCCTCATCCTCCCCTTTACCTCCATGACCATCTCCGTCCCCCAAATCCTGACTTCTCCTTTCAGTTGCCTCTCTTACCTTATGGAGACTCAGAGCCCTGAATTTGCCCACGTTCTCCCAGATACTCAGTTTATTTCCTATCTTCCTCCTTTCTCTACTGCGTCTCTCTGCAACCCACATTTAATTTAATTACCCACACCCCCTTCCAGCAAGGACTCAACCTAAAAGAAGGTGCTTATTCTCTTTTGTTTCTCCTATACCTAGACAAGCAGGCGTTGCTGGAGAAGTTCGTTCACACATCAGATGGCTTGGAGCCATGGTGAACATAAGGTCTCCAACCGCATCTGTGTTTTGTTCATCCTTTTTCTTCTTTTTTAAAATTTAATTTGATTTATTTGATGTGCATTGGTGTTTTGCCTGCATGTATGTGTATGTGTGGGTGTCAGATCCCCTGGAACTGGAATTGCAGACAGTTGTGAGCTGCCATATGGGTACTAGGAATTGAACTCACTTTGCGGAAGAGCAGCCAGTGCTCTTAACCTCTGAGCCATCTCTTTAGCACCCCATCTTCTTTCTTTCTCTCTCTCTCCTTTCTTTTTCATTTTGTGTTGTTCAGGTTTGCCCTACACTCCCACAATCTTGTACAGTTCCAGGACAGTTTTGGGTGTCCCAGTCAATGCTGACAGAGCATGACAAAACTCCCATCTTCCTTCATTCCTGCTCAGTGTGTGCCAACACTGTGTCCTTCTCACCTCTCTCCAGACCTGGCTCTGGTGTTCTCCACCCCCAAATCAGCAGTGGCCATTTCCTCGCTAGCACTTGGTTCTAAACCACACACTTGCTCCTCTTATTACAACAGTGAAGACCTCATCATTTTGTTCCTCTTCTCCCTATCATTTCCCTTGATTTTTCCAGACTCTGTGCCTATTTCAACTTCCCCACTTCACCTCTTTTTTCTTCTTCTCCCCCCCCACCATCCCAAGACAGGGTTTCTCTGAGTAGCCTTGGCTATTCTGGAACTCACTCTGTAGACCAGGCTGGTCTTGAACTCACAGAGAACTGCCTGCCTCTGCCTTCTGGGTGCTGGGATTAAAGGTATGAGCCACCACCTCCTGGCAAAGCTATTTTTTTATTTTGTGTGTGTGTGTGTGTGTGTGTGTGTGTGTGTGTGTGTCCCCATGCATGTGGAAGTCAGAAGGCAACTTGTGGGAGTTAGTTCTCTCCTACTACGTGGGTTCTGGGGATTGAACTCAGATCCTTGAACTTGGCAGGAGGTGCTGAGTCATTTCTCAAGCCCCCTCTTCTTTAATTCACTGCTGTTTGACTCCTTCCTTTTCCATGTAATTAAAATTCTAAATCACAGCTGCATACTTCGATTTTCTGAAAATTTGCAGTCCCGTGTCCTTTGTGAAACCATATATCTAGGCCTCTGCATTTTATCTTTTTGTTCATTTACTTGTTGGTAATTTGCATATTGTTTTGGGGAAAGTATAAATGCAAATTCAATGCTTTTTAAAGTTAGGTTACTTGTATTTTAATTATCAAGTTGTAAGCATGCTTCAGACAGTCTAAGTATAGGGTTTTTTACTATAGATACTACTTGCAAAGTTTTTCCCAGTCTGTGGGCTGTTTTAATTTTTTTTTGTTTTGGCAGCATCCTTTCAATGCACAGATGTTATTTGCTTTGAATTGGTCTGGTCTCTCTTTTGTGTGTCTGTGTGTGTTTCACTTGTGCTTCCAGCCTTATGTCTAAGATGCTTCACTTCACCCAAGGTTGGGAATATTTATGCCTATAGTTTCCTCTGGGAGTGTATGGTTTTAGCTCTCACGTTTAGGTCCACACTAAAGAGTCCAAGGCGGGTGTGTGTGACACCCTGACAGTTGGACCACAGCCGGCCCCAGACTGAAACCAGAAGAAAAGCCTCTCATGGGAAAGCTGGGGGGGGGGGCAAACCTGCTCCACAGCACATCGCTTGCTTTGTCTTGTTAAGAAACATGAAGAAGCTGCCAGTCATGCCAAGGTTAGCTGTAGGGCAAATGCATCTCTCTCCACTTTTGTGCGCACATCCTTGCTGAGGTCATGGAAAGGGGAAATCTGGTCTGGCAAATTCATTTTACCATTGTCAGCTCAGCAAACCCATTCCGAATGTTCAAAATCAGAGGATGGCTCCTTCACCATAGTATCATCAGAATTCTACATTCTCTGCTCAGTTATGTTACAGCCATAAGGTTCCTGAAAAAATACACTTGAATAAGAAATCTATATTGGTACCTTTTCCACTTGCTGTCAGCATACGCTTGGGTGGGCAATTTCAATCTTTCTTCTTTTTCTTTTTATTTTTTTGAGGCAGAGTTTCTCTGTATAACCACTCTGACTTTCCTGGAACTGTCTGTAGACCAGGCTAGTCTCTAACTCACAGACATCTGCCTGCCTAGTGCTGGGACTAAAGGCATGTGCCACCACAGCCCAGCAATTTCAATTCTTAAGCCTTGGCTGTCATCTTTGAAGAGTCCATAGACATACTTTGTAAAAATGAAACAGTAAATCTTTAGAAAATGGTGGCTATTTTAGTTAATAGCCATCAATACTAATCCATGCTGACTCTGAGAAAAATAAGAAAATACTTTCCATGCTTGTTAAAGGAGAAAAGCTAGCTACTAGATTCCAGTAGGATGTGGCAACATCTATTTATTATCCAGGTTGCTCTCCACACTTCATAAGCAAATTGAAACTTGGACAGCATGCTTTGGCTAGTCCCAAAACGAATCGCCCATTCAGATCCATGCGGATGACTAGTACAGCGTTATCAGGGTTTATGGTTGACCACTGAAGAGAAGCAGAAGTTTCAGCAACACCAAATTCTTCTTTGGGGATCCAACAGTTCATGAAGTGAAGGTCCATGTCTATTTCTGACTTTAAATAAAAGATAAACACCTAGGAAAGGTCATTTCAGAATTCAGTGTGCAAGTGGAACAGTTCCTTTTGGGAGAGGGTGACTGGAATTCCCCATTGATATGGGAGACCCGGACAAGATAATTTGTAAAATACCCATTTGTCCTAAAACTGTGTAGATTTGTGTCTGGATCTGGAGTTCCGTTTGAAATGTCATGATTATCGGCCAAACACAGTAAAAATGGTGTGGCTTTGGAGTCCATAGATCTTGTCGAATGTCTCACTACTTCCTGGTCTTCTCATCTCCATACTAATATTGGCAATGGCAAACTTGAAATGCTGTTGGGAATCTGTAGGGAATATTTAAGAAAGTGCATGGCAGTCGTCAATACCAAGCAAGTGCAAGGAAACACTTACTGTGAGGATGAGAGCTAATTAATGTAGCTGATGGATCACTGAGAAGGTACCGAACACCAGCAGCAATATATACCTCAATGCCAATGTGTACTGTGAGGGCACATGGATGCCTTTGTCTCTTTGTGAAACTTTTCCATTGGTGAAGTATAAACTGGGGATAGAAAATAAGCTTATTTTCCAAATTAAGCACAACTGAAAGCATTTTGAATAATAGCCCAGTGACAGAGGAATCTGTGATATTTGAGCTTTTGCTTCTTATGTTTTTCCTTTTGTAATCGTAGTTTTTAGGATAAGAAACTTTTTACAGTTTGTTGAGCCATTTGTAGATTGTTGAACTTCTGGCTATTGTAATGCAACAAAAGAATACTCTAGGGCATGAAGCATTGTGCAATTTTTAAGTACTGCTGCCTAGAAAAGAATTTCCTGGATCAGAAAAAAAAATGTAGCAAGAGTTGACTAATAGCCTATATCTGCCAATAGTGTGTAAAAGAGTGCTTTTAATGTCTTCCACTGACGGGAGCTGTATTAGTCAGGTTTCTCAAGACCTAAGTTGGGAGGCAGATGTGGAGGGGAATTCAGGAAGAGTTGTGGAGGGGGGTTTAGGGATGGTAATGATCTGATTACATTATAAATGTGTTTGAAATTAAAAATTTATCTAGACTTGATTTTAAATTATTATTCTAAGAGATAATTTAAAGAAAAACTCAAAAGGGAAGTCTGAAATATCACTAGTATTGCAATGATAATGTGTACTTTTTTTGGCAGAATCTTAATTTATTTCTCTATTTTCTTATCCACTCCCTTCTCTCTCTCATCATCATCACTATTACTGCTGCTGCTGCTGTTGCTATTTTGCAGCTATCTAACTTCACGGGGCTGTTGGCTCTGGAAGATTTTATTCTGCTGGCCAGTGGAACAGAGTCTGTAGAAAATGACACCTTCAAAACTCTGAGTACTTTAAGGACCCTGGAACTTTGGAAAAATAAATTGAGACGAGTCCCCAGTGCTCTCCCAGCCAACCTCGAAGTGTTAAAATTAAACGATAATTCGATATGTGCTCTACATAGATCAGACTTTGAAGGACTGAAGAAATTAAAAGTCCTTGAACTTAAAAACAACTTGATCTGTTCCCTGTCTCCCAGCACGTTCCCCTCGCTCATCAGTTTGCAAAGTTTGGTGGTGGATGGAAACAATATAGAGTCTATAGCTGGACCACTGAACCTTCCACATCTGAAGTACATGAGCGTGGAGAACAATAAACTCCATCTTATACCAGGGAATGTCTTTGCTTCTTTGCAGAATTTGCAGTTCCTCAGTTTCAGTGGTAACTTTCTGACGAAAATCCCCATAAATCTACCCAAATCCTTGCTATCATTAAAGATGGAGAGAAACCAGCTCAAAGTCATTAGGTTTCGAGATGTGAGACACTTGGAGAACCTGTCCCATCTCTACCTGTCAGAGAACTTCCTGGCTTCTATTGATGGGGCACAGGTGCTTACCAATTTGACTACTCTTGAGGTCTCCCAAAACCGGCTTCAAACGTTGCCTCCCAGGCTACCGGCAAGGTTACAGAAGCTTGACTGTAGCAGTAACTTCATTCAGAAAGTGACGGCGCCAGAATTCCAGGACCTCCGAGACCTGAAACATCTGTTTCTAGACAACAATGTCGTCAGCTTGTTTGAGGCGGGAGCCCTTCAGAGGTGTTCTCAGCTGTCCAACCTGGCCCTGGAGCAGAATCTTCTGTTGTCCATACCTCTGAGGTGAGTGAATACTGTCATTTGCTGTAGGTTCCAGTAGCATTCTGCCGGCACTGGGACACACCGCTGCCAAGCAGAGTCATCATTTGGAAAAGAAAACTAGGGGTTATGGTCAGAAATTTCCAACAGTGGTTGGGAATCCCCAGTGTGTAAACCGAATTCATAGGGCATTAATTTTTGCTGTTAGGTATTATCGATAGTGACAAACACACTGTGGAAAGTATATTTTGATTTCTAAGTATATGGTACATGTAACCGGCTGACTAGGTAGGCATGGGTAGCCACTAGCAAGGACACCAGAAAACATGGATGGGGAATATTTGATAAGATACTTTTAGTTTGAAAAACATCAAAGTAGTACTTACGTGGGAAAAATTTAAATCTATAATATAATTCCTTGTTGTAGAAGAATATGAGGAAGAGGAAGCCTCATATTCTTCAGGGTGCTACGACCCAAGGGCTGAAGCAGGCTCTGCATATCCATCTGTGTCTGTATGAGTGGGTAAGTCCATCAGCCTTGGTCTTACCTTCTGTTTCAGCTTTCTTTGTCTTCTCTCCTTCTGGCCCCTCCTCTACTTTCCTCTCTTCCTCCCCATCCTTTTCCCCTCTCCTTATGTCTTCCTTCTCCTTCTTCTATTTTCCTCTTTCTCTTCCCCTCTCCTCGCCACTCACATTTCACAGATTCCCTTTCCAAATATTCTTCCCTCCATACACACTTCACTTCAGCCGTCTCCCTAACTACTCAGCCATCCCCTTAACAACTCAGTCATCCTCTTAACAACTTAACCATCCCCTTTAACTACTCAACCATCCCCTTAACTACTCAGCCATCCCTTAACTACTCAGCCATTCTCTTAACTACTCAGCCATCCCCTTTAACTACTTAACAATCCCCTTAACTACTCACCCATCCCCTTAACTACTCAGCCATTCTCTTAACTACTCAGCCATCCCCTTAATTACCCAATCATCCCCTTAACTACTCACCCATCCCCTTAACTACTCAGCCATTCTCTTAACTACTCACCCATCCCCTTAACTACTCAGTCATTCTCTTAACTACTCACCCATCCCCTAACTCCTCAGCCATTCTCTTAACTACTTAACCATCCCCTTTAACTACTCAACCATCCCCTTAACTACTCACCCATCCCCTTAACTACTCAGTCATTCCCTTAACTACTCAGACATTCCCTTAACTACTCAGTCATTTCCTTAACTACTCAGCCATCCCCTTAACTACTCAGCCATCCCCTTAACTACTCAG
>LOJH01048391.1:0-12701 GCA_001685095.1 Ellobius talpinus
GAACTAATGGGCCAGGCAGTGCTTAAATGAATACAATTGTGTGTTGTTATTTCGAGTGTAAAGCTAGCCGTGCGGGAGCCGGGAGGGACAAAAAGCAGGCCAGACCACTGCTCCCTTATCACTACATGAATGCATACCCTCCTAAGCCTGGATTGTGGGGGGGGCTTGGACTTCCCACAGGGCAGGATACCTTGCCCTCTCTTAGGACTGGAAGGAGGTGGGGGATGGTGTGTGGGGACGTGGGAGGGAAGTGGAAGGAGGGAAGAAAGTGGAAATTTTGATTTGTATTATTTATAAAGTATTTAAAAAGAAAAAAGGAAAAATAAATAAATAAATAAATAAAAACTGTAAAAATAAGGAGTGTGGAAAGCAAGGACTAGATAGTGACTGTTGTGGTAATTCGGTCTTTCTCGGGACATTGATGAGATTGAAGACTTGATAGTTACAGATATGATCCTTGTGGATTTTAGCTAAAGATATATCAGGTATAAGCCTAGATTCTGCAGGAAAGGATAGCTATTTGGAATAATGTCTATAAAATGCTTATTAATTATATTCTATATATCCAAGTTGTATTTCTTAATTGATAAATATTCCTATTTATATAGTTTTTGTTATTGTTAGGATTAGAAACTTCCTTTTTATTTTAGACAAAAAAGGGGAAATGTTGTGGGAATTCAGTCTGAAAGCCAATTGTATTGGGGTTACTTGTACTAGTGGATACAATCTTCTATGGAGATATGTGACTTAATTCAACCTTGGGGGGAATTGTCACGTGCAGGGGTCACTGACAGTGGCAGCTTGGTGACCTTCCCTGGACCTCCTTGATCTTTCTGGGAATGAGAGGATCAGCAGCTGCAGCAGCAGCAGCAGCATTGCAGCTTTGTTTTGTGTGTCCTTTATATTTTGTACCTGTTTAAAAAACCTGACTTAATCACAGAGATCCCTCCCTCTTTAAGTAAAACCCTATCATGCAAAGACACCACATGCTCTGCTTAAGAGTCAGAGAAATCAAGCTAAAATTGAACTAGAAGGTCACTCCCTGTTGGCTACCCTTCTAGTGCCTGATGCTGCTATCCAGTCTGCTGGGAGAAAATTTTCACCGTCATATCCAGCTGTGGGTCCTATGTGCAATGCTACTGATTGCCCAGGCAACCTGTGCTCGCTGATTAAATAATGGTGGGCCTGTTCTGGGGATTATCAGTTACTATCTAAATGGAATGGAAACTTCTGTCACAGGGAAGAATTTTTAGTTGATACTGTAAACTCAGCAAAAAGCCAGTGTGGCTGAGGAGGTCATAGGCCATGGTGGTAAAATTCTTGTTTATTTTGTATGTTTGTTTTTGTTTTGTTTGTTTGCTTGTTTTTGTTGTTGTTAAACGAATATGGTACATCTAGCAAAGTTCCTTTCAATTAACTATCTTTTTAGCCCTAGATATGTGCTTCTGTCTGGTTAGTTTGGATAAACTTTTTGTGTTGGGCTGTGGTAAATATAAAGATTAATTGGTAAAAGTGTTGAGAATTAAGTGACTGCTGAATTCTCAGTCATACATGAGAGACCTTGTATCACATCCCATCAAGGCTCAGGAAAGATGACAGAAAAGGGGTCAAATAGAATGTAAGTCCAGAGAGGAGGTGGACAATTGTGCAATACTGTCTTCTGGCTCTTGAACTCTTGAACTCTTATCTGCTATGATTTATTATGCAAGATGTGGACAATATTGTGCACTTCACAGATCCACAGTTTCCTGAAGATTTAAAGGCAATTGGTGGTTGATAAACATTGGGGGATATTTGCTTCACTTGCATAACTGCTGATAAGTTGCCCATACTTTATAAATAAGCCATCATTTAATCTTATGCAAGCAATCCTAATGAAACTCATCATGTTATAAACAAAGATATTAAAACATATGGGGGACAAGTTGGAACTGAAAAGAAAATAACAGGAGTATGGGAGGATAAAATAGAGAAATATAGAACTAAATATGATCATTTATATATAAATGTGTGTGCACATGAATCTCAGATTTAAAATCATTATTCTATTTAATAAATGTATGCACATAAAAACACTAAATGAATTGGAAATATAAGAAGGAACTTCAGATACAAATAGGAAGAGTTTTCTATGTGAAATTGTAATTTAAAATATGAGATTATGTATGTATATATGTATATGATATATGCATTTTTGTATATGTGTGTTGTGTATATGTATGTATATATGTATATAAAGTTTGAATGTATTAGAGAAACAATGACATTGGGAATTAGAGATATCATTTCTCAATTGTTTATGTGAATAAAAACCCTCACACTTATATCCCAGGTAAACCATGCCATTTTCATGTATGTTGAATGATGGTGAGTGTTTCAATCTGTAAATTTCTCACCAGAAGGCTATTGTGAGAACAGACCTAATTGTGTTCTGCTGGACACAAGTTGAGTTTGGGAATGACTTTATCTGAGATTCCAACATTTGACCCACATTGTTATTCAGCCAATAACCTTTCCAGTCAAACAACCATTGTTAATTTAAGAAGGAAATGATAAAGCACACAAGAATGAAGAAACAGGTCATGAAGTTCAGAAACTTTCCATTGGGTCAGTATGCACCTAGACTACTTTTTCTGTGTTATATTCTTGAAGCTCTTCAACTGTGTGCAACAGGAATCCTTTCAGACACCGCATCAGTATAAGTTTTATGCAGAACAGCAGAATACGTGGGCTTCTATCTCCTCAAAATGTCAGTCTTAATGCCTACAATCTTTTAAGTTTGCGAAACAAAGTTCAGTTACTGAATATGGGAAGACCAACTTTTTGCATGGATAGTAGTGAGATTTTGAGTTGTTTCATTCATGGTTCCTGTGTGTGTACATTTTGTGATGCCTGGAGGTTGGCTTCAGGCTTCTTCCTCATTTACTTCGCAAATGATTTTTTGACCGGTGATCTCTTACAGAATACGGAGCTGACCAAATAGACTAGATGAGCTGGCTAACAAGCCTCAAGATCTTCTTGTTCTACCTCCTTGGACTGCAATTACAGGGCTATTTCAGGACAGTCAGCTTTTTTTCTATGGGTGCTCAGGTTTGGACTCAGATCCTCAGGCTTACATGACAAGTACAGCAGCCATTAACCATTAGGCCAGCGATGGAAAAAGAATAATGGAGATATAGCCAAAGAACTGGCTTATCTCACTTATGCAAGTAAATAATCTAACGTCTTTTTAGTTTAGCTTTTTTTTTCCATTTTGACAGAGATAAATATATATTTTAGTTAGGGAAAGTTTGAAATAGATGTATTTCTTTAAGCCAAAAACGATAACGTAAAATCATAGAGACGATTTTAAACTACGTTTTAGGGTGCAAGCAATTAAGAAGAAATGTGTGGCTATATGAACTGCAGTGTGGTGCTTTCAGGTGTAAATACTCAATATTTATTTAATTTGTTTATATGTCTGTCTTTTTTTGAGACAGTCTCAGCACTCAGGTAAGGCATTGCAAGCCTCCACCACTATGACAGGGCCTGATATTTGATAAATAATGTAAGAAACTTGGGAAATTCCAAATAAATATACCATCTGTTACAGAATTTTCTTTGCAATTTGTCAGTGTGTAATCTGATTGCATTATTCTGGGATGTCCACCTTCCAAACAAACCAGTCTCTAACAGCTGCATATTTCTGAAGGGTATGTGTATAGTATATAGTATATTTTCAAGTGATTCTCTAAGATGAATTTAGAAATAAACTGTAATGATTATTGGTTATATGCATATGTACATAATGTATAAGAAGGATCTGTGCCAAACATTGCACCTCCAAGCGCCTTGAGTAGATCATGTGATCTCTGGTGCAGAACACACTTGATAACATATCTGCAGGGTAGGATAAGATGCAAACACAATCTTTAAATTTGGTTTTTGAAACTTATAGACAACATAGACATTTCCCTGAGCCACCAAACAGCAACAACTAACATTCAGTTCCCTACTTATCTAGAGTGCAGGGAGTCATACCAGGGGGAAATGCAAGCCTTCTACTTTGTCCACATTGTGAGATATAATTACTCTCAAAAAAGCTTTCACTGAATCCAGTATGAAGCATTTTAGTCCCTGGAAACACTATATATACAGGATATAAGAAGCAGTGTCTATTGTTCATCTACTAATGTCCACAAATGTCACAAAGGTAATTACTTGGATGACATTTATGTGATGCAGCTGGACATTGTTACAGTTAATACAAAGCCTGCCTGTGGCAACCACTTTATTTCCACCTACATATCACTGTGGGTGCATGATCGCTGTTCCTAGAGAAATGCCCGTCTGCCCCACATGACAGCACTGCCTTGGGGTTGCTTTCTGTATTGTTCACACTAACACCTTATTAAAAGAAAGGGCAGCAGTATTAAATGTATGATCTTAATATTGGTAAGTAGTACTTCTAAGAGTACTTCACAACATATAATTACAAAAATATTTTTTACCTAAAAAACAATAATAGATTTTCATTATCCTTAGGAACCTAGATTTATAAATTACACAACCAAAACTTTTTGTTCACATAAAATTCCATTTGATTTCAAAGAGCAGGTTACTGAAAAAAATCTATCTTTTTGGCCCAATATAGATACATCACAAGACTATTTTCTAGGATATATATTGAATATGGAATTTTCCCACAAACTTACATGCAAACTGTAGTTTTGCTTTCCTACTCAGAATGGTACCCACAGGATTGGTGGCCAGACACTGGTATGTGCCAATATCTTGATCTGTTCGGGGGCTGCCGATGGCCAAACTGCCTCCATCTAATCTATAGTGATAAGTCATGCTGAAGTCAATATCTGTGCCATTTTGTTTCCACCTTCAAGGATAAAAAAGAAAAAATTACATATATAATATAAAGAACTGAATGCTCTTTCATAAAATCATATGATTTTAATTTCTATAATCATAGAATAAACAAACAAAAACAAAACAAAATGCTTGATTACCTGTTGGGAGATCTCTGTAATTTCATTAAGGGCAAGCATGTTCTGTTTTTGTTTGTAGTGCTGGGGTTTGAACTAGGACTGACCTCACATATTCTCCCTGTGTGCTGTACCACTGCTACATCTACAGACTTATTTTAACATTTTTTTTAAATCTTCAGACATCTTCTCACTAAGTTGCCCCAGCTGGCCCCAAACACCCTCTGAAGCCTTTTCTAGGTTGGAACTTGCAATCCTCCTGTATTACTGTAGCACAAGGTAAGATTATAGGGCTATGCTACCAAGCCTGGCAAATACAACTGTTCTGGGGCCAGTGACGCAAACTGATAAGTTGTTTGGAAGCTCTTAACCTTTTACAAGTTACAATAACTCACACACAAGAAATCAGAAAGGCATTAGCGCTCTTAACATGAGAAATAAAAAATTATACATCAGTTAATAATTCTGACATCCATTTCTTTAGAGATTTTTCGAATAATGTCTACCATACCCGAATCCTCACAATTGACACTGCAAAACTGAATGTCAGAAATGACTTAGAGAGAAAAACCCAAGAAGGCTACATTACATCCAGCACAAAGAACACCAGCAAGGATCTGACAATACCCATTCAAGGCTGATAACAAAACAATAATAACCCGACAGCTTCAAAATGCGATTGTCTTTGTTAGTCTGCCACTTGGAAAATTAATCACATTGAAAATATTTCAATGGCACTTAGGAAAGCCAACCTAAAATTATATGCTAGCAAAACAAATACAGCTTGAGAACTTTTTTTTTTATTTTAAGAAGCCAAAATCTCTCCAGTTAGCTAATAGTCAACAGTCCTTTGGTGCATGAATTATCTACTTATAAAAGGGCATTAGCACTATTTGGAAGGAAGCATAAATAGCTTTAGAAGACTTCATTTGGTCTTTGCAAGACAGCAAATATGGACTCACCACCTCTTATTAGATTTACTTCTTGAATTGGAAATCTCCCAACTTCATGTTTTAAATTATAAACATTGCACATCAATGAAGTATATCTCAAAGTTATAATTTGTATGTAGTCATTTAAAGCATTTATGGAAATAGGTATTTAAAAGTAATGAATCGTAACTCATACTTGTAGAAGTAGAAAAATACAGAGATAAAAGAAAGCAAAATTTCTCTTTATTCACTGTCAGGATCATGCTTGAGGGCCTATAATTCTGTATTATCACATACACAGTCATTCAATATAGCATTTTTATGAAATTGGGGTTTTCAGAAGCAAAACCCCAATCACAGACAGAACTGCATATTTAATGCTAGGTTTAATTAGGAGTTTCCAGGATAAAAATGACAGCAAGTAAGAGCTGATATTTGTAGTTAGTGAAAACTTAGCAGGACTGGCCATGTTTTCACTGATGATTATGTGTCTCTAGGAAAAAGTAAGTAACTTTCTTAGGGTCCCTGGGAAGCGACCTCTGAAATGAAAACTCTATGCTTAGTTGAAAACTAGAAGGGCAAGGGAAGGTGTGAAAGCCCTTCAGCTTCTGCTATTGACTCTAGATTTTAGGGTAGTCGTTCTCAACCTTCCAGATACTGTAACCATTTAATACAGTTCCTCATGTTCTGGTGACCCCAAACCTTAAAATTGTATTTGTTGCTACTTCAGTTGTCTAATTATCTACTATTACAAATCATAATGTAAATATCTGTGTTTTCTGATGGTTAACCCCCCTACACACCCATGAAAGAGTCCTTCGACTTCCAAAAATAGGTCATGACTCACAGGTTGAGAACCTCTGCTTTAGGGTATTTGTCCTGAGCCTGCCACTAAATGGCCTCTTCCTATATAATATATCCAGTTTTCAAATCATATTTTAGGCTATATGCCTATCTAGTTATGATTTTTCTATTAATAGTGAAATTATATTTAAAATGTTTTGTTAGTATGGGTAAATGTGAGAAAGGAATGGCATTCTCCAAAGTTATTTTGAATACCATTAATTTGGGGGGATGGCTTTGTGACAGATTCACTGGAGAAAAATCTGACTAATGCCTACTAAAATAGGAAAGAAATACAAAACTGGGTACTCCTTCATACTATTAAAGATATAAAGTGATGACTCAAATATTAATAATTCACAGGATTTGAACCAATCCTGTCAACTTTATAATGATTTGGCCCCCTCCTGCATATGTCAACTTCTTTTTAATAAAATGAAGATGATCAACAGCCATCAAGGGTCCATCTATACAGCTTGGTTTTCCCACCACTTTTTCAGTAATAATTTGTACATACTGCTTCTTGTCTGTTCTCTTAGGACACAAAACGCAGAAAACTTTTCTTCCAGCTGGGCTGTCTCAAGATACCAATATCCCTCTTGATCTCACTGCAAACCTGTCTTTTCTAATTCACTTACAGGGCATGGTCTCTGACCTCAGTGTTCCCTATCATTTTCAAAGAGAAGGGTATACCATACTTAGTTTGCCAGCTCTCTTTAATTTTGGAATCAATCACCGAAATAACTGCTGTCATCATTACATGCTCCTAATTAAGCGCAGTAATTGTTTTTCAACACAAATTCAAACTTGTTGGCTTAGTTACAGCAAATGAATTTTTCACAGTGGCCCTGTAATCATTCTAATCACTATGGTACAATGATTATTAAACTGTGCATATAGATCAGGAGTTCAGCTCTGGGTGTGGGCTTTGTCCCAATTAATATGCTTAAATAAATGGAGAAATAGTTTTACTTCATTAAAGTGACTGTCAGACATACTTTCCTGATAGCATTACATATCCAAGCAAATTTTCCTATGACACAAACTAGAAAACGTGTGTCGAGTGAATAATTTATGCACACGAACTAATACATTATTTCTAGGAGATGTGATGAATCTGAACTGGAATATGATCCTTTTATTAAGGAATATCTTTCACAACTAAGTAGTTGAGACCTGACTGGATAATATGACTTAGAACCCTATTTGCTTTCCTTTGGAAATGTGTACATCCACGCATGCCTTTGTGTGTGATGTCTCCCAAATCTGTTTTCAGTGCTTCTTACAGGCACCTAACTTTGAGCCTAGCCTCCACATCACTGGAGAAAAACACTAAAATCCACATTCTAACTTGGTCTGCTGCTATTAGAGACTAAACCTGTTGTCTCCATGTAAAGAGTTCTCTTGTCTGCTTAGTCACAGCTTCCTTGTGCATCCTTGTGTCCCTCCACCATAAAACTGTCACAGCATGCACCAGATTTGACAGCAGGAAGTCTTTAACAGGAAGTGGAGAAGTGTTTGAGGAAAGAATGACAGCTCCTGAGACTTTACTGACTCTCTTCTTTTCCAGGAGATGCTAACACTTAATGAGTATGTTGGTTCTCTCTTGGCTAGATGTGGTTAGAAGGAGATTTGTCAGAAGTTATCATTGGTATTTCTACTTCTTTTGTCTGTGGGAAGCATATGATATAGAGAAATAATGTATATATTTTCAGATAGAGCATTTGGGATTAAGTTCTCAGCTATCTGACTTTCGTCCATATTCTAGTTATTAGTAATTCCCTCCTACTACTGGCTTTGAGTAGCCCACTCTCTTCGAACTTTGCATGGCTCCATTACTCAGCTTTATCATCTCATGTGTTCCTTGAGCTTTGAAACTCTACAAGCAACCCTTCGTTGCTTTTGACTTTATCGTGCTCTTGTTTATAAAAGCATTTGTTTCACAGAGCATGACTTTACTCAAATAAGTCTTTAACTATTTCCAAAGATCTACTTTCAAGATTGCTAATTACTCCCATGAGTTTCAGTTTACTCTGGTGAATTTACAGAACAACAGCAGCAAGAAGAATATACAAGTCTTTTTTTTCCCTCCACAGAATAACTGACATAACAATACATTTGGGGGAAAATAGAATAAATTTGGTGCTATGATCTTGATTAGAACAATAAACCAAAATTTTAAAAGAGCACATTTAAAAATACTCTCCAGGAAAGGCCACTGTCACTCCAGGGAGAAGGGAGTATTTACTAAAAAGAGAAATGATCCTCCAAGGGCTGTCTGCAGGATCGAATTGCCACAGCAAAGCAGAATTCTTATTTTTAAGCGGAAAGCTCTCTTATACTGTTTCTCATTTTGCCTAAATAACCCTGTATAGCCTTGGACTCTGTAATAATAAAGACCTTTTCTCCAGTGTACATTCTACCAAATAATCTAAGTTTTATGCTGTTATTAGTAAATTGTAAAAAAAAAAAAAACAAATGTAAACAGAAATGGCAGTGCGGAAACTAAATTTTACAATACACTAGAATACAATGGGTGAAACACCACTGCCTTTTGCTATATTATCAAGGAAATTGGGTCTATGTCTGACATTTCGATATTAAAAATTTAATTCTTTTCTCATTCAAAGTCTCTTGATCATGAGTGCCTTATCCTGCAAACAGAGGGATGTTGAGCACTTTATAAAAATTAGAAATAAGAAGCTAAATTGTTTGCTTTCAGCTTTCTAGTTTACAAATATCTGAGCAACATATGCCATTCAGCACTGTTAGAATTCCTAGCCATATTCCTTATTTATGTCTTCATTGATGCACTAACTGATAAACTCTTTCTAAACAGTAGTTTATACTTCTATACTTATAGCCAAAACAAACACTTTAAATATACTTTATTTATTTAAGTTATATTTAACAAAGTTATATATTTTAAACTGTTTAGTTATGAACGTAAAATGAGGAAGATATTCTACAAAATGTAAGCTAAATACAAGACAATGCACAGATGACTTTGGCTTTGCCCATTTAAACATGTGACCCATTCCTCTAGTAAAGATATATGGATGTGGACTGTATTTCATCACAACATGAAAAGGCAGAAAAGTAAACCCAATTTTCTAAAATTCACTTAATTGCTGCTTTTTGTGAATGTCAGTTCAATTCATGTCTAAAAATTAAAATTTTCAGGATGCTTTTAAAATTCAAATACCGAATGAGGAAAATGCCATTCTGATGTTTATAACTTTTCATCCTATATTCACAGTGCCCATAGTTCTTACCAACAAAAGAACATTTCATTTAAAAATACAACTTAATTACATATATTTATAGATCTTTTAATTCTACTCACACTACAACTGAGTAAATAAGAAAAAATGTTCATCTTTCCTTTCACCCTGCCCTTTGCTTTATTTCTTTGTAGTGATTGGAAGACTGAAGGATGTCTGAGGAGAAGATTATTATTTTTAAGTGTTTTTCTTAAAATTTTAATTTAAGCAAATATATTGTGTATTGCAAAGATCCCAGAGAACACTTGCTATGTTCTTTAGATAGACAAAAATAAACCGGAGCAATCATAAATAACATACAAATGAAGACTTTGAAAATAGTATTCTCTATGAGAGACAAACATTTTTTTCCCTGTATTAGAAATTCCCTCTAGGCCTTAGAATGTACATCAGTGCTTCCAACATACAACAGAGTTTTTCTACGATTAATAATTTTGCCCAATGGGAGTTGCAGGGAAGTTTCAGAGATAAGTTGAAGGTTTTACTATGATTGTTTATAGAGAGACATTTTCATGGCTGTTGTATTGGGAGAACATGAGACAGCGTCCTTCAACTGAAGTAGATGCGTACTAAATGCAAAATAAGTTAGAACTTTTTCAAGGTGTGAAACTAAATCTTTCTTTATCCATTTCTGTCTTCCTGTGCTTTTTTTTCTTCTTATATTTCTAAGTGGTCTTCACTCTTTCTCAATTCTAAGTATATATGGCTCTCCTTTCAATTAATGTTGAGAATAAATGTCAAATAAGCAAGAGTTACACAGTAGTGTTTACCGGGAAATGATGCCTAAAATGCAGCGTGAGGGAATGTGCTGGGGTTTGGAGTGTGTATATATGCTTATATGACTTGTCAAGATGAAGCTGAATAGCAGTGGGAAAATATCTGGAGGTATACTCTGGAAAATACAGACTGTTTCTGAGAATCCTTCCTCTGTGTCTATTTTACAGCAACCACAAAGAAGAACAGAAAGAGGAGTTTTACCTGTAATGGGGTGAAGGGTAACCATTTGCAGTACAAGTCAGAATGATATCAGATCTGGATAAATCCAAAGGAAAAATGACATCTTGTGGCTCCTGGGTAAAAATAGGACGGCTGAAACGCCCCTCACCTTGGGATAGAAAAGAAAATATCCAGTGAGTTACTTCCCCCTGGATGAGAACACAAGTGTATTAAATCTCATCTCTACAAACATTAGAAAAGAGTATGTTATAATAAGCTTACTCGTAAAGAAAATTCTTCAAGAATGATCAAAATATTAAATTCTTTCTGTCCTGAGGACATAGCTCAGCAAGTAAATGTACCAGCTGCATAAGTTTGATGATTTAAGTTTGAATCCCAAGACCCCTGTGAAAGTAAAACTAGACCGGCTTATTCAGTGTCACACCAGAAACAACAATAGACTGCTTTGCAAGAAGGGAAGCAGGAACAAACTCCTGAAAGTTGTCCTAGGTCCTTTGTACTCCAACATACGTAATCATCAGAAATTAATGTAGTAATTTATTTTTAAATGACTTTTTTTCTAAGTTGTGTGAAATAACTTTGTGAACTAAGCTGCTTTCATCTCAAATTTAATAGTTTACAATTCTATAAACAAAGAACATTCTACACCATACAATAAAAACAACAGTATTAAGTAATTAACATGACTTACTCATCTAATCCTTTATCTCATTTAACCATCTTTTCAATGAATCCTCTTGTAATCAAAGTTGAGAATCCAAATTTATTCAATTGCTGTCTTTTTTTTCTTTCATGTAGTTACACTCAGTCAGTCCAGTGCTACTCATTCTGATCCACTCCTCCCCTTATTTTTCCCTGCATCAATTCATTTATTACACCTCGATGGCTCCAATATCTGGCATTGGGATTCTAGAGTCCATGCTCTTACATTTAATGTGGCTGGATGATTTCCTTACAAGGAGGAAAGGCAGAAGAAGAGCCAATGTACAGGGTAGAAGAATGCATTTGTTCTTATATTAAAATATACACTATGAACCATAAACTTGACATTAGGACTTATTTGTAGGATGCTCAGTCCATAAAGGTAGTGCCAGAGAATCAAATCTTATGAATTAATGCAAACTTCTCAGTTTGGAAGGACAGCAGAACAAGTGTTTAAAAATACACAACCTGGAATCAAAACAGCCTTAGCAGGTATGAGCAACACACATGACTTTGTTAATTATGATTGTTTGGGAATTTAATGTTGTTCTTTTTATAAGTTATGTCATATCATGCTGGTTACAAGCAAATGACAAGTCAATGAGCTATGATAATATTCATCTACAACAGCATCATCACTGCTATCATTTTAATCATTTTTAGATGAAGAACTTTAAATATAGTAAGTCAGATAAATTATTTTCAAATTTGTATCTGTTTTAAGAGAAGGCAGCCTTTTTGTCTTATTGTCTGTGTCCTTTTCTTTACAGAAGCTTCTCAGTTTCAGGAGGTCCCATTTATTTATTGTTGCTTTTAGTGTCTGAACTACTAGGATTATATTTAGGAAGTTGTCTCTTGTGCCCATGCATTGAAGGCTACATCCCACTTTCTTTTCTATCAGGTTCAGTGTGGTCGGATGGATATTGAGGTCTTTAATCCATTTGGACTTGAGATTTGTGCATGGCAATAGATATGGATCTATTTTCATTCTTCTACATGTTGACATC
>LOJH01048392.1:1973-13037 GCA_001685095.1 Ellobius talpinus
CTCTCTCTCTCTCTCTCTCTCTCTCTCTCTCTCTCCTCTCTCCTCTCTCTCTGTTTTCCCTCTCTGCCTTCAACTTGGGGTTTATAATATAGGTTCTCAGCTACTGCTCTATCACCCTGAGTGTCTGTCTGCTGTTATGCTCCCAAACATGACAACTCATCTTCTCACCTTCTGAAACCATTAGTAAGGCACCAATTAAAATGCTTTCTTTTGTGTGCTGTCTTGGTAATGGTGTCTCTTCATAGCAATAGAACCTTAACTGAGATACTTTACAGTGGATCAGTGGCTCACTTAGAAGCAGTAAATATGAGGAATAGCAAAGAGATGACAAAATATTTTCCTTTAGCTCTTATGTTCTTATGTTTGGGTTGTAATATAAACAAGGTGCAAAAATATACTGAAGGCCTTTATATGGAAAGTCAAGGAGAAATTACTAGTATACTTTAATATTCAGTACTCAAGAGCTCAACTCTATGTGGATTACAAAATGCATGGAGTTTTATAAGGGGGCACTTATTTTTTTAATAAAAGTAAATGTGTGTTTTAGTTTTGAAGATGCTACTAGTAAGGTAGATAAATATAAAACTTAGTGGCTCTTCTCTGCTCCCTTGTGCTCTCTTTCACAGTAAGTGTCCTTTGAAGATGATATGATTGAAACATCACCATGACATTTTCTGACTCATACAGATAAAACTCATTTGTTTCAAGTACAATAATTACATCTTGTTGATAATCTATGCAACAGCATAATGTTGTCTGAAGTGTGCCTCGGCCATTCTCAGGCCACACAACAGCCTGGTTCATGTATCTACATTTTCTCTCTCTCTTGAGATCCTCATCACTCCTTGTTTACTTCTTTTAATATACATTTTTGTGTGAATGATGGCAGAGCAGTGCTATACCATCAATATAAGATGAGCAAGGTGAATAACTGAAGTCCTACTGAAATATTTTAATGTGAGCATGACCTTGCCCAACTATCATCAGTCTGCATAAATATGTTCCCTAGGCTAATATCAGTACTTAGAATCTAAGATAACTATCATGATCCCGAAAGGTAACTCGGATAATGGCACTTGTCACCAGGCCTGCTGTCCTGAGGCTGATCTCTGACAACATGATGGAAAGGCAGAACTGACTCCCAAGAGTTGCCTTCTATTTTCTACACAGTTACCATGACATGTGCACTGCACACACACACACACACACACACACACACACACACATATCCCTCACACTTTACCCATCCACAAACAGGAGTGAGGTGGGAATATAAATTTAAAAATAAAATAACTAAAATAAATCTTAGACTTTAAGCAAATTCTGCTTTTATTTTTCTACATGTTCTTTCATGTTGAAATGAATGGTGTCTGTTGATAGATATAACCTTATAAACTGTCAACATGCTATCTCATATGCTTCTTGATTTCTCAACATATTCTTAAGGAAAAATAAACATTTAATACTTGTTAATGATGTGATAAAAGAAGCTATATTTCTGTTAATATTAGTGTAGTAATCTATTCTCTGATAATTGTTAAACTTTCATATCAATAATGTCTTGGGAAGTCATGGAATCAATTAACAGACTTAATGATGTCTTATTCACTTGGTATTTTATTATTTTTTAGAACAAGGTATTTTTAAATAACTAACTTTGCCTCAACAAGTGATTCTTTTGTGCTTTCTCTTTACGATTCTTTTGGCTTGCTCTCTTAATGCATCTGGAACATCTGTGTGCATTTCATCTGGGTTAATAAATGCAGGCCCTGCAGTCAGGGTTGACACTGCATGTTGACTTTTTAATGGTTATTTTTCATTTCCACATTTAAAAGTTTAAGGCTAATGAAATCATATTGTTAGTATGGCAATATCGTTGGTCACAGGACTGTTCTGACACTAGCTTGCTTTTGTGTCTCTCTTCCTTCCCCTATTTTCAATGCATTCCCCTTGAAAGTATTGATGAAGGATACTAGTGTCACTTCTAGACACCTGATTCTTCTATTATTTATGCAGGAAATTATTCAGAAATATCCAACAAGCCAACACTCATCAGATGAACACAGGGATTCTCTGAATTTTAAGCACTGCCTAATGTGCCATTGCTAGCACAAGGCAGAAGCATCTGGCCTGAACTGTGATCATCATCTGAGCTTGGGAAGTCTAACTTCAGCTCCTAGTATTCCCATTCATAAAAGAGGTATGATTAGGACTTATGCTGTTGGCTTCTTATATTCTTATATGGCCTTTCCTTTGTGTTTAATAGTTTTTACAGTATATATAATATCTTTGTTAAAATGTGAAAGTTCAGTAAAATTACTTATATTCAGGCATACCACAGAGTAGACAAAAAGCACCATTTTAACACATTTCCATACTGCCTACATACAATAAATGATTTGTTGCTTTTACCCAAACTTTGCTATAAAAACAAAACAGAACATAATTATACCTCATCTCAGACACTTATATCCAGAGACTTCTCCTGCTTCATTACTAAAATCTAAACAAAACAAAAATTTCCTTGATATTGCTATATAAAACTATGACTATGGCTTCATTTATTTTCCAATTCATATGGTATCTTTATATGGAAATACTCCAGTCAAACAAACAATAGCAACATCTGTTTATGTGATGGAAACATTAGAACCAGTGGAGAGCCTTTATTAATTTTCAATTACAAAGTGGATCACAGTGTAGAGAAAATTCATAGCCGTAGCAATCACTTGCATATTAATTCAATGCCATAAAAACCTATGTTTGAAAAGATAGTATTAAAAGTGGAAAATATCTTGCATTGCTCTCACATAGAATACATTGATGCTTCCCAACAGTTTAATAATCCTGGCCAATTGCCAAAACAATAACAAAGCTATGGAGGCTGTATAAGGAACTGTTCTCAGTCAAGTGTTTTGAAAATCGAAGAGTATCTTTGAAGTGGGAACGTCTGTCTAAGAAAATCTGAGTTGATGAAAAACAAACTGACACATTACAGGAATCAAACTCGGGGCCTCCTATTGTTTAAGAATATCAAAGCAGTTGCTTTAAGGCTCTACTGGACTTTTTACTAATGTGCTGTTGAATCAAATCTATTTGTACTTCATTATCTATCCAGGTTAAGTAAATACAAAGGTATAATTGTTTAAAATTGATGCAAACCATGCAAACCTTAGTTTATTAAAGTAAATGCATCACTTGAATGTAGGATTGCAGGGTGAATTTCCATTCTAAGAAGTAACTTTTTCCCTTATCCTGTAATGAGGAAAGCTAAATGTACATTTATTTTTAGGAAGAGAGAACACAGTGGGGTTCTGCAAAGAACATTTTAATGGTAGATTTTGATACACTAAACATGAGGTGGGGGAGGAAAGCCCATGTTTCTGTTTCTTTTTATAGCAAAATCGTAATACAGTATTGTCTCACAGCCTTGAATAGATTTTGGGAAGGAACCTATGCTATCTGGCTGCCTTCATCTTGTTCTTTAAAAAAGTATATTCTTAATTGAAATTACTATTACAAGTTAACTTAAATTACTAATGTCTATTTTTATCAAAGTGCTATTAAAGTCATAGCTAATATTTGTACATAGGTAAAGAAATAATTTTCATTGTGTTTGCCAAACCAAACATGGCATGTGAAAATATCACAGCAATTCAAAATGCACATGAAGAGTTAAAAATCAAAACATAATTTTATCTAGTATATTTTTCTCATGGTGGCATGAGCATTATCATCCTGAGTTGATTATTATCCAAAGCCAGACTCCAAGGATGGTAGACTCGGAAACCTGAGTTGTTACATTCAGCAGCAGCCCCAGCACTCTGCAGAATTACACTGGCCAAATCAGAGTGAGTTATAGGACAAACATACTAATACCTTGTGAGATTCCTGTTACATTCACATATACTGGAAAAGAACAAACTTATTTTCTAGAATATTCATTCATTTGCTTCATGTATCCTTGCTTTAAGGTAGACTAACATATAAGTCAGTTAAGTTAAGAAAAATATTTACGGAATGGAGGTACAGACAGAATAATCGGATGACTCAATTTTTAATGGTTCCCAGCACAAAACAGTGGTCCAGATCTGGATTTTCCAGTGACATTTATACAAAAAAAGGCACTTGGTTTTGGAAGCTGGTTGGCTGAGAGGATTGATAAGAGGGTAAAAGGCTGACCTTGTGTTGTTAGTGGCTATGAGAACTACATTTTATTGACCTAAAATAATGACCTTGTGCAATTGCTGTCTGAGGGATAAAGAATTTTGCCTTTTCGTTTACATTTCTTCCCCTCTATCTTGGGCAAATTGCCACTAGAGAACTTCGCAGAACTACCAGGACATAAAGGCATTGACAATTGACAGTGTTTG
This sequence comes from Ellobius talpinus, assembly GCA_001685095.1. Taxonomy (NCBI): domain Eukaryota; kingdom Metazoa; phylum Chordata; class Mammalia; order Rodentia; family Cricetidae; genus Ellobius; species Ellobius talpinus. Next base: position 6,347 of record LOJH01048392.1, read on the forward strand.
CTGTGCCAGGTAATGTTTGATTTGGAATTTTCTCTATTGCAAAGAAAGTTTGCTAAAAGCATCTTCCAGCCAGGAATAGACCCTGTGTTGGCAATCAGGGGAAATGGGTTCCACTGTCAGCTGGTTTTCAGGGCATTAACAAGCACACTGAACAACACACCTGATTGAAGTGAGCCACACAGCACACTCCACGGTTGGGTCATCGTTTTCAATGCACAAGGGCACAATAAATGCACACCCTCACAAGATGGTATTAAGAAACACACACTTGTCAGGATGAAGAGCTTCTTACAAAAGAGGCTGGGAATTGCTACAGAAAATATGGACATGTAAATCTTCACCACCCTTTATAGCAGTAATTAAAGGCAAAGCATATTTTCTCATAAAGAACATTTTCAAAGTTGTCAGCTCAAATTCAGTCTTAAGCAAATCAGTTAATGGAAAGTTTATTTATTATGCCGGATTCATCTTTCCATCTTAAAAAAGTAAGGCAGTAATGAGTTCACCCAAGGTGAATGTGGACCTAAGGAACAATACAAGCCATACAATTTCTTAGACTAAAATTAATGCTCAAAACTATTTCAGAGGAGAAATGTTATCATGATTGAAAAGGCACGGGGAAAAAAACCCAAAATCATGTGTCAGGGATAAAAAGATATCAGATCAAATAACACAGCAAGCTCTGCTATTTCAGTCTTTTCAAAAACAACTTCAAACAAGACAGTAAAGCCCAGAAAGACTGACGAAAGTATGAAAACATGACAAAGAGATAGGAAAGAGAGAGAGAGACAGCCAGACAGATAGACAGACAGAGAGGCACATGGAGAAAGACAGAGAGACAGAGACAGAGCAAACAAATGAGCTAGTACAGTGACTGGCAGGATATTTTCCTATTACAAACAAATGCCTGTCTATTAATATCTCAAGTCCAGGTTCAAACTGAAAACATGAATAGAAAAACCTGTCAGCTTAAAAGAGAAGTGAACCTTAGGAAAGGGATAAGTAAATTAGCATTCAAGTAATAGACTTCACAATTTGAGTACTCCCAATTGAGTGCTTTTACTAAGTAAGCATTCAATTCATTTAAATATGCTGGAAGTTGAAGCTTTCACAGCAGGCTGGGTACTGATTGAGCTATCTCCAGGTGCATAAAGCACTTTTCTCTGTGATTTCTTAGGCAAATTTCCACACCCTAGCCCACCCTCTGCCTACATAACTACATAATCAAGAAATACCTTCCTGGTATGGAATTCTTTTTGCCAATTAGAAATACCTTTAGGTTGTCACCTTTTATGGTTTATAAGAACCAGGAAATAATAATAATTAGTGAGTTCATATCAGATAGAATCTCATTTCTGCTAGGGTGCTATCTGCTAATCAGTTCCATCCCTTAAGGAAGCAAGTTCAAATTTGGAAATTAGCACTCATGCTCATGGTTGAAGTAGTGTGCCATACTAAACCGTGAATTTCATAAGGGATTGTCAATGTTTCATTCCTGCAGGTAGTGAAAAATCTGACAGGAAATGAAGTAATCGGTAGGGGTGGTTTTCCCGGGTCTTTTCAAGAGCATCTAAATTCTAACAGTATAGGTTTGCATAGAAAATAGAAAATATTTTAATTTTATTAACATAATTTTTAATAAAATATGTTATTTTACATAGCATGAGATCAGACAATCATTTTCTTTGTGCTCTATTTTTACACAATGAATGATATAATGATATATAAACCATAAAGTGTTTACTGAACATTACATAGAAGCTCTATGTCAAAAACCAATAAGAATATGTGATTCAAAACAATGACTGAGGTTGCTCCTTATTGATTTTCCTGGGAGCATTGAGACACATCCTCACAGTACTGTGAAATACTATTTTCTCTTCTTAAACATAAAGTTTTTTCATTGCTCCTGATAGTAAAACACTTATAATTTCTCTTACAAGTATTGGTCTTCAAACCATTTCAGTTGTTTTCTTTCTTGCTAAAGGAATGAAGTGAGTATAAATAACTTAATGCTTGGAATTAGAATCTAAATATAACTCTGTGATAAAATTCTAGTCCTAGCCACATCCAATCAAACCATAATTGGAATCTCTAGAAGCCCTTCTTATAGTACATGTAGGAAAAACAATAAACCAACAATGTATCTTTTCAAAGATGAGGAGAGGCTGGCTGGCTCAGATCTCTGCTTTTCTGTGTGCTGTTTAAAATATTGTATACAAATTTGATGTGTCTTCCCACCTTATGATATTAATGGTGACATGATTTTTGACAATTTTGAACATGACCAGTTCTCCACTGGGATAATTAAAATAATAACATTACAGATAAATAAATACATCTATGTTTTAACCAGATCTTTTCATTTTCATTAACAACAGAAAATAAGATTAGATTAATTTAATCTCTTCATGGAATTCTCACTTAGAAGCAGAGGGAGAACTAAGAGTATAGGTGTAGACTGTGAGAGGCTATTCCAAAGGAAAATTTCTTATTTTAGCAATTTTAAATAAATAATAGGTAAGAAAGATTTAGTCAATTAATAGCTGAAATCAATGTAAGTTATACAGCCTCTTAGATGGATGGAAGATGAAAATGATGTAATTGGATGTAATTTGGTTTTTTATTGCTGTGAAAAGACAGCATAACCAGAGCAACTCAAATACATATCATTTGGCTATTACTGACTGAAATATAGTCTCATAATGTATGCTTGGTTCAGATTTCTTATCTGTAAAAAGGGGACAGACACTGAATTTGCTGAATAGGTATGGTGCTAGAAAAGAAGCTGAAAGTTCTTCATCTTGATCTGCAGGCAAAATAAGGAGACTGTGTACTATATTGGATGTAGCTTGAGCATATGAGACCTCAAGTCTGTCTGCCTGAACAATGCTACACTTCCTTTAACAAGGCCACATCTACTCCAACGAGATCATACCTCTTAACAGTGCCACTCCCTATGGACCAAGTATTTAAATACACGTCTGTGGGGGCCATTTCTATACAAACTGTCACATTCCACTCCTTGGCCCCAGAGGCTAGTAGCCATAGCACGATGCAGAAATCCATTCATTCCAACTTAAAAGTCCCCATAGTCTATAATAGCCTCAAAACTGCTTAAAGGTCCAAATTTAAAAGTCTCTTCTGATATTCATGTAATCTCTTAACTGCAATCCCCTGTAAAATCAAAATCAAAAGTCAATAAGTAGATAATATACTTCCAAAGTATAAAAGTACAGGATATACATTTCCATTCCAAAAGACAGGGAAGGGAGCATAGTGAGAAAATACTGGACCAAAGGAAGACTAAAAACCATCAGGGTAAACTCCAAACTCTGCGTCTCCGTGTCTAAGGTCAAAGCACTATTCAGATCTCCAGCTCCTTTCATCTTTGTTGACTGTAACCTACTTCTTTCTCCTGGACTAGTTCCACTCCTGTTAGCAGCTCTCCCTGGCAGGTATTCCACAACCCTGGCATCTCTAACATCTTAGGGTCTCAAAGGCAATCAAGGTTCCACATTCACAGCTTCTTACAATGATCTTTCTAGGATTCTATGGTAGTTTAAGTGTAACTGGCCTTTATAAGTGCACAGGGAGGGGCACTATTACAAGAACTGGCTTTATTGGAGTAGATATAAACTTTTTGGATGGGAAGTGTGTCACTGTGGGGGTGGGCTTTGAAGTCTCAGTGTTCAAGCTATACCCAGTGTCACAGATAACTGCCTGCTGCTTGTGCATCAAGATGTAGAATTTGCTGTTTCTTCTCTAGCAACATGTCTGTTCATATGCCACCTTATTCTGCCATGACAATAACAAACTGAACACCTCAAACTGTAAGACACCCCCATTTAAATGGTTTCCTTTATAAGTTTCTGTGGTTATGGTGTCTCTTCACAGCAATTGAAATTCAAAGACATATGTTGATACCAGGGGATGGGGCATTGCTGTGATAGGCTAGAACATATTATGTTTGCAAGAATTTGTAATTCTGTATTTTGGATTAGGAAAGAAGTGGAATGCTTTAGATACTGCTTAATGGGCCAAAATTGTAGGTGCGTGGAAAATCTGAACTGTGACTGAAGAGGTTTGAGATGAAGAATTTTGGTATGTTACCTAGAGATTTCCCTTGTGATATTTTGGTGAAGAATGTGGCTGATATTTGCCCTTATCTACAAGAGGCTAAAATGAAGATATTTGGATCAATTCTATAGGCAGAGGAAATCTCAAAACAGCCTAGTATAGACTATGTTATATGGTCACTAGTGTTAACTCTAAGGAAGATATATAATGAAATGAGGCAATAAGAGAAGGAAAAACACAAAATATACAATTTGAGGACAAAGGGAGCACCAGGAAGTAGGATGAGGCTATGTCTTGTGTTCAAAAAAAAGAGATTAAGAAAGGCTCCAAAGTTATACAGAGAAACCCTGTCTTAAAAAATAAGAAAGAAAAAAGAAAAAATGGAATAAAGGGAGTTGTAAACTCAGTACAAGATCCCACCCAGACAGGTTTCCAACTTGTAAAAAGGAAATAAAGAAAATCTTAGATCCAGGTGTGGTAGTACACACCATTAATTCCAGCACTCAAGAGACAGAAGCAGATGGATTTCTGAGTTTGAGGCAAGCATAGTCTATGGATCCAGTTTCAAGACAGTAAAGTTTAGGCAGGAAAGAAAACCATAGAAAACAGAAAGCTGGTGTAGATTCATTTTAACAAGGATAAAATGTTCCTGGCCCAGTAAGCTGCAGAACTTGGTAGCTTAGACCATGTGATTCTGCCTACAGAATCAAGGATAAAAGAAAGGGGTTGGGGGGGTCTCATATATACTATCATATCATCTGCAAATAATGAAAGTCTAAGTTCTTCCTTTCCAATTTGAATCCCCTTTATCTCCTTTTGTTGTAGTATTGCTCTTGCCAAAACTTCAAGAACAGTGTTGAAGAGATATGGAGAGAGTGCACAGTCTTGTTTTGTTCCTGAATTTAGTGAAATCACTTTGAGTTTCTCTCCATTTAATTTGATGTTGGCTGTCTGCTTGCTGTATATTGCTATCATTATATTTAGGTATATTCCTTATATCCCTGATCTCTCCAGGACCTTTATCATGAAGGGATGTTGGATTTTTGTCAAGTGCTTTTTCAGCATATAATGAAATGATCATACCTTTCACTTTATTTATATGATGGAGTACAGTGATATATTTTTTTATGTTGAACCATCTCTGGGATGAAGCCGAGTTGATCATGGTGGATGATTTTTTGAAGTGTATTTGGATTCAATTTTCCAATATTTTTTGCTTGTTTATTTCAATAGTTTATTTCCTTCCATAAAGCATGAATCATTATTTTATAGAAAAATATTTGATCCACTATTTAACAAGATACAAAAGTAATAGGATATACTATTTTTAGAAAAATTTCTTTGGAATTATTCTACAACAATATTTGACATTCTGTTTTTTATTAAATTAAAAAAATACCAATCCAATTTCCCACTCCCTCCCCTCCTCTCATTCCCTCCACACACCCTTCCACCCCACCCCCATCTCATCCTCAGAGAGGGTAAGGCACATTGCCTTGTGGAAGGTACAAGGCCCTCCCTACTATAACTAGACTGAGCAAGGTATATATCCAAAGAGAATAGGTTCCCAAAAAGCCAGTACATGCAGTAGGGATAAATCCTGATACCACTGCCAGTGACCCCTCAGTCTACTCCAGCCATGCAACTGTCAACAACACTGAAAGTAACAAGTTTGGTACTATGCTTGTTCCTTTCCAGTCTGGATGCAGTTGGTGAGCTCCCATTAGCTCAGATAGACTGTTTCAGTGGGTGAACACATCATGGTCGTGACCTCCTTGCTCATATTTTCATTCCTTACACTCTTCAGCTGGACTATGGGAGCTCAGTCCAGTGCACCAACGTGGGTCTCTGCCTCTGCCTCCATCAGTTTCTGGAGGAATGTTTTATGGTGATATTTAAGGTAATCATCAGTCTGACTACAGGGCAAGTCAAGATCAGGGCTCCTCTCCTCTATTACCAAGGGTCCTAGGTGAGTTCATCTTTTTGGATTCCTTGGAATTTTTCGAGAGTCAGGTTTCTGCTAACCTATAATGCTCCCTCAATCAAGATATCTCTTTCGTTGCACTCATCTCTGTCCTTCCTCCATCTCAATCATCTCATTCCCTCAAGTTCTCCTCTACCCTTTACCCTCCACTTCTACTCTCCCCTCTTTCTCCACCTACATGTTCCCAACCCTGCCAGTCAATCCTGTCTGTTTCCAATTTCCAGGTGGGCTTATATATTTTTCTTTGGGTTCACCTTATTACTTAACTTCACTAGGATCATCAACTATAGGCTCAATGTCCTTTGTTTATAGTTAGTATCCACTTATGAATGAATACATACAATATTCATCTTTTGGGTCTGGGTTACTTCACTCAGGATATTGTTTTCCAATTCTATCCATTTGCATGCAAAATTCAAAATGTCATTGTTTTTTATTGCTGAGTAGTACTCTAAAGTGTAAATGTGTCACATTTTCTTTATCCATTCTTCAGTTTTGGGGCATCTAGGTTGTTTCCAGGTTCAGGTTATTACAAATAATGCTGCTATAAACATAGTTTATAGCAAAAAATGCCTTTGTAGTATGATTGAGCATCTTTTGGGTATATTCCCAAGAGTGGTATTGCTG
>LOJH01048393.1:0-13037 GCA_001685095.1 Ellobius talpinus
AGGGCAGGGAACCCTGACTGCTCTTTGGACTGGAGAGGGAGGGGGAGGAGGGGGGAGAGGGAGGGAAATGGGAGGAGTGAATGAGGTGGAAATTTTTTAATAAAAAAATTAAAAAAAGAATAAAGGGTCAAGAGAAATAAATGTTTAAGAAGTGTGTACAGTATGTAGCAAGATTATTCATTAAAGTCTAAAAGGAAAATAGCCCATGTCTATTAATTGGTGAATAAAAACATAATATATGCATATAATAGCAATTATTTGGCAATAAAAACAAATGAAATATTGGCACATGTTATACCACAAATGAATGTTGAGAACATTATGCTAAGTCAAAAAGGCCAGGAACAAAAGCCTACATGCAACCTAATATTTCCTGAGAGGCCAGTAATGAAAGGCTACATATAACTTACACTAATTTTTCTGAGTAGGGATATCTTCCTGTTTTCTGAAGATGGGATCTACGTATAATAGCCTAGGCTGGCTTTGAATTAAGAATGCATTTGTTTCAACCTCCAGATCAGCTTCCCAATGAGGTCTTAGAAACAATGCAAGGGGCATGAGAGATGGCTCAGTGGTTAAAACCACTTGCTGCTCTTGGAGAGTACCCTAGTTTGATTTCTAACAGCCATGTGGCATATCTCTAACTCCAGTACCAAGGGCATCAACATCCTCTTCTGGCCTCCACTGCTGAGGAATATTTGTTTAACTATGTAAAGATGTGTTGCATTTGTTTAACTATGTAAAGATGTGTTGCTGTTTTACCTTGCCTAACTATGACACCTGATTGGTCTAATAAAAAACTGAATGCCCATTAGTGAGGGAGGAGGTATAGGCAGAATATCTGGGCAGAGAGAGTAAAGAGGAGGAATTTAGGTTCAGAAAGAAAGAAAAAAAAAAGAGAGTACAGGGAAATGCCAGGGGCCGGCCAGCCAGCCAGCCAGCCAGCCAGCCAGCCAGCCATGGAGGAAGCAGGACATACAGAATGAAAGAAAGGTAAAAGGGCCCGAGGCAAAAACATAGATAAATAGAAACAGGTTAAATTAAGTTAAAAGAGCTCGTGGGACAAGCGTAAGCTAGTGTCCAGCATTCATAATAATTAATAGTAAGTCTCAGTGTCTTTATTTGGGAGCTGGTTGGTGACCCAAAGAAAATGCCAACTACACTCCAAGGGTATCAGGCATAGAAATGGCAGATGCATATATAATGGCAAACAATCATAACACATCTTTTTAAAAAGAATTTTTTATAAATTAAATATAATGCCAATACATATGTAGATTCAGATGAAATTGAAAATATTTTACCAAAAACAGTGGTAAGAAATGAGTCTGAAGAATACTAAAATAATTATTTAAAATTTTCATTTATTCACTCTTTCTTTTCTTTCAAAAAGGATTGTGACATGTAGCCCTGGTTCACTTGGCAGTCGCTACGTAGCCAGAATGGCCTTGAACTCCAGCAGTCCTCCTGTCTCCACTAAGTGAGGGATTCCAGGCATGAAGTATCAGTCTCAGTTATGTACTACTGGTGACTGAATGGAGGGCTTCATGTATATTACTCAAGCACTCTACCAAGATGGTTCCCAATCCCTACCTAAACAGTTTTTAAAATTGAACCCATGACTGAAGTTTCGGATAAAGTAAACTCCGTATCTAAATGGCTATAAACAAATAAACAATTTGTAAAACTCCTATGGAGAATTTTAAAAGTATACTCCTTAATTCATCTTATAAAACTATCAAAATCTGACAAGAAAACAAAACAAAAAAAACTTGTTAATCCAAGGCAATTTTGCTCATGAACAAAGATCTAAAATTTCCAAGTAATATAAAAGAAAAATGTTTTGCTAACCTGGCTGGGTTGTAAAATTGATTTTGCAACTGGTAATCAATAAATGTGATTTGAAAAACAAAATGATATGGTTATTTTTACCAGAAAGAGCACCTGATAAGATCCCATCACTTGTAATATAAATGCTTCTCAATCTAAGAACAGATCAAAACTTCTTTGTTATTAAAATAAAAAGCTAGGAAAAAGGTTAAAAGCAAGTACCTTAGTTACTGCAGAACTGTTAAATGTTTTTTTTGAGAAATGGATCAAAACCTAGTAAAAGATAAGCACTAAAGGTGATAAAGTTTAACACAATGGTTATACATAAGGTCAGTATAAAAATATAAACAAAATGAAGTCCACAAGGACTTATATATAGTAACATGAAAATATCAAATATCTAAGAATAAAAGTTTTTGGAGAATATTATAAATAACATAGAGGAAAAAAATAAATTGGGTAATGTTCTATGCTCATGAAACTGAAAACCAAGATGTCATTTCTCCACAAAATGTTCTTTGGGGTCCACACAATCACAAACATGGCACTAACAGACTGTGTAAGCATATGCATGTTTGTCTATGTAACATGATACTAAAATTCATATAAATGTGCGAAGGACTGAGAACAGGCAAGATGTTCTGAGGACAAGGTGGAGGAACTTGTTCTACTGACTATTGAGGCTTACTATGAAGCCATCATAAACAAGACCAACGTGGGGTCAGAACAAGGAGATACAAACAGAACAGACCATAGCAACCAAACCATAAGACATACGCATTTAATACTTCTCAGGAGTATGGAAATCCATGTGCTAGGACATTTTGCTATCCATACAGAGAAAAGGACAGACAATCAATTTCAGGTCATCACTGGATCTTTGTTTGACCACCAAAGCTGCAAGGCTTCCAGATGAGAGAAAATATCCTTACAATCATGGGTTAGGAAAAGATGCTTTAAACTGAAATCTGTCTACTTTAAACATAAGGGAAATACTAATTACATTAAAAGTGAGAACCTTTATTTCTGAAAAGACTCATGAAAAATGGAAGAATATATCACACAGTGGCAGAATGCATTTGTAACCAGCAAGGGCTCATTTTGCAGCATGTATTGAAGAACTAGAAATGAGCAAGGGACAAGAGACAAGGCGTGTATGATGCTTTTGGAAGGAATTGTACTTGAGAGTTATGAAAGCATAAACCTCTAACTAGCACATTTAACAAAAATATACTGATATTCTCCCTGAGATTTGCATAATAAAAAGCTTTTTTTATCTTTTAAAAGCATATTAAGTTGGGAGTGGTGGTGCTCACCTCTAATCCAAGTCCTGGGAGGGCAGAGAGAAATGGATCTCTGTGAGTTCCAGGCCTGCCAGAGCTACATAGTGAGACTCTGTCTCAAAAGCAACAAAATAATTAAATGCTCCTGTTTCAAGAAACTAGCTCTCACTCCTCCTGTAATCTTAGCACTAAGAGAAATGATCATCAGTGAAAAACCTGGTTTAAGAAATCTACCTCTGCCAAGACCACCAAGACTCTCTCAAACACGGGTACTTCAACAATATCCAGTGGCAATAACTAGTGATATATTTCATACAAGTACATACCCAGTAATGAGACTACAACTGCACACAGATTTTACATTCACTATTTTACTCCAAAGAAATCTGACAGGAAAAATACAACCTGATTCCATTCCAATAAAGTACAAAAGTAGGCAAAATCGGTCTGTGGTGGTAAAAGTCAGGCAGGTGAGTATGCTGAGGCAGGTGAGATTTCAGTTGTTTATGATCCTCAATAGGGGCTGATACACGAATGTGTGCTTGACTGATGGAAATTCACTGAGCTGTGTACTATGGATACTGTGTACTTTCTATTAAAGCTGGCTAAAAAATTTTTAGTTCTTTTTTAAGTGCTGAATGAATACATTTTTTAAAATTAGTTAAGGATTATGAAAGCAAAAAATCTTGAACCTGAGTGCTTCAGATCAAAGTACAAAATTCTTTTATTATTTATTTATTATGTATATACTATTCTGCCTGCATGTATGCCTGCAGGCCAGAAGAGGGGATCAGATCCTGCCTGCTACAGATGGTTGTGAGCCACCATGTGGGTGCTGGGAATTGAACTCAGGACCTCTGGAAGAGTAGCCAGTGGTCTTAAACTGTTGAGCCATCTCTCCAGCCCCAAAGTACAAAATTCTAATACCATCATTTCAAGAGTAATATGATAATAACCAAAAAATCCATCTCTCCAGCCCCAAAGTACAAAATTCTAATAACTATCATTTCAAGAGTAATATGGTAATAACCAAAACAATCCATACGTGTCAAAATAAGTGACTCTCAGTGTTAGCTGGAAATTATGTGACTCCAACAGGATAAATTGGCTTCTGTCTAGTTACAGTCACAGTTTGAATTATAAAGATCTAGAACTATCATGCAGCTTTTTGTTATAAGTATTTTTTCAAAAAATTTTGGAAGTTAATGAACTGATAGAGCTAGTCAAATCCCCCTATTTTATAAAGAAACCAAGATCCTTTAAAGTTAGATAATTTGTCCAAGGTGATAAAAAAGATGAGTAAGTATGAAACAGTTGAAATTACTAAATTACATCTACCGTTACTAATTTGCTAAGGTCTACATACTAAGAGAATGTACTCGGAGTGTCTCTCAATATACACCATATTCATTTGAAACAATTTCATCCAACCAACCCAAAATTATTTTCTTTGCCACCCATGGCTAACAGCCAAAAGTTATTTCTGTGGCAGAAAAGATAAGACTTTCTATAGTAAAGTCCGCGATGTGCAGCCTGCCAGATAACTTTCTGTTTATACTATGATGACTTTGACATCGAGCTTAAACCACATATGAAAATTCATAATGAAGGAATCTCCATGTATGGTGTCCTTGAAAAAAAAAAGTAAAAAAAAATCATGGCCACAAATTAAAACCAGGGGTTTTCTAAAAGCTCATATAAACAATCAAATGTGTTACCTTACTGACATTAAATGATTACACTAATTTCTTATTAAATCATCACTTCTAAATCGCTAAATTCTCCACTTCATCCTAATTTACAATTATGTTCACAACTAAAAATGCTTATGATTTTAAAAAAATGTCTTGTCACTCTGAAGCTAAGATCAAACATTAACAATATAAATAGCCCATTTGATCTTGTGGAAATAATTTTAAATTATAAAAGTGCATAGTCTCAACTACATACCTAACGGGATTCTTTTCAATATCACAGGACTCTCACCTGTCATTTCAAAACATAAAGTTTAATGCGGAGATGAATCTCTGGCTTTGCTAGCCATAGAGGAAACACCTGGCCTTTGAGGACCTGCATAAAACTTAAGAATAAATCAGAAAACAGTTTTATGGCAACAGATTTTTTTAACTAACAAAATGGATATGCTAATGACATAAATGCAAATAATTACAAATGGGGCCAGTGAAATGCTTCAATGTACTCCCACTCTTCTCGATGCTCTGAATTCAATCTCAGTGACTCACATATGGGAAGAAGAGTAAGAAGCCCCACGTGTTGTCCTCTGATCTCTACACAAGTGCTGTGCTGTTCACGCACACCCAAAAGAAATAAATACATGCAAAAAAATTAAACGATTTAATGACAAAATTCAATGTATTTTGGAACAGAAAAAGGGTAGTAGTAGGGGATAAATAATAAAAATTAAACCCTGCAGTTTGGATAAAATACCGTCTTTTTTGATAAATATAACAGGTTTGGATGAAGAGTATATGGGAAATTTATACTATCTCTGCAATTTCAATTTCTTATTTTTACCAACCCAATCCCTGACGCTCCCATCCCCACATACATCTCCCCACCAGTTTACCCAGGTGATCTCATCTATTTCCCCTTCCCAGGGAAATCCGTGTTTCCTTCCTGATACCTGGTTTCTCTGGAGCAGTGCACTGTAGCCTGGTTATTCTTTTATCTCTGCAATTTTAAATCTAAAGTTGTTTCAAAGCAAATATATATGGCTTTGCAAAAGTTACTAAAAAAGAGAAATTTATTCCTCAATTGACACAAGCAACTTTCCACATTCACTTAAGGTGAGGTGAGGCTATAAACCAGACCTTTCAAATCTTTCAATTTATTTATTATTAGGGGGACTATGCATGTCAGAGCATGCTTGGGAAGGTTAGAAACCACTTTGTAGTTGGTTCCTTCCTTCTACCTTTGCATGGGTCTGGGGGATCAAACTCAGGTGATCAGGCTTACATGGCAAGGCTTTTACCTACTGAGCTACCTGCTAGCTTGGCACCCAGCTTTACGTGGCTTTGAAATCTGTACTTAGGTCCTCACACTGGCAAGGCAAATGCTTCACTTACTGGGCCATCTCTCCAGTCCATACTATTTTGTTTGCTTGCTTATTTATTTGGCCTGGGACTCCAAATTTTTTTTTTGTTTTTTTTTATTTTGCAACAGGGAAAGCCATACCTTTCCATGTGTGTCCTAAAACACTTAAAATACTGCCACGAGATTTCTGGCTATTAGATAAGGAAGGACGAGGGTTTATAAAGCACTGCTTTGCCACAGACAGGTGCTGAGATTCAGTTGAGTTTATCTGGTCCTTTACAAAACCAGTCACTGGCAGTAGGCTGGGGTGGCAATAAGGTGGAAATCTAAAAGGAAACTAGCTATTTCCTAACATTATACAATCAAATCCAAAAGGCCATAACAAAACAAAAATCATCCCAATTTGGATAGAAAAAAAGTGAAAAGTCTAAAACTATTCCTTTGTGGAAAGAAGACAAGATCCTACTTTTAAGTGGGAGAAAAGAATCCTATTTAAGGTACATAGAGACAGGCAACAGACAACCAAGTATATATCAAGGTGTTCTGGACATTCTTAAACAGTAAAACTTAATAAAGATGAGTGGATAACATTTCTTACAGACCCACCTTCAAGAAAGATAAGGTTTTACGCATTACACCCATTACGGATACAAACCTCGCGAGAGTGCTCCTTTAAGTGTAGAGAGGAGATTGGAAGGTAGGCACTCTAGCAGCACAGAGCAGGGTCATAAACACTTTACTAGGCAGAACAGTCTTTTGAGAACACCAGCCAGAAAATGGCTCTTGCCACTACTCACCCTATCCTCAACCTCCACCAGAAAAGCAAGCTTTTCCTCAAGGTATGGTGAGTCTTTGCTGCTCGTGCAGAGGGAGGAGCCCACTGCCTTTTCAGCAAGGCTACGTTCATAGTCTTCTAGTACCTGATGCTCTGCTTGCATGGTTTTGCTGATACACTGTCACAGACAAGTCAGTTTTTACAGTACTATCAATATTCAAATTCAGATACACTGAACTACTGAGAAGCAGAACACTATATACATTTTTTCCTGTGGGAAAGTGGTGTATATTTCAATTTTAAAAGAAGTCTTTATAGACCTTATAGAAATTAGGCTCCCTCTCTACAGACTCTAGCTTTATAGATGACAATATCACTAAATTTTAATAAAGAAACTAGTTATTCAATCCTATTTTACTCATACATCATAGAGGCTTAGTTCTTTATGCTTTCCATGATAGAAATAGGGCTGCAGAAAAAAATCTTAATATTCTATCGGTTTTCTGAACTATGCCCACTTGTGGGTGGATCTGGCAGTTATACATTTAGCCTGGGCCTCTCAATAAGCTTTGGCTTTAAGTGTTACTATCAAGGAAGTGAAGACATCTTTTACAGCTACTCCACCACAATAAAAAGAATAACATATCAGAAGGAAGCTCAAGTATTAATGATGATGACAATGTTAGTAATAAAAACAATTCTTTTGTGCATTTACTACCGATAGTCATGCTTTAAATATATCCTCTGGCCCATTTAATCCTCACGAGGTAAATACCACATTATTCTCATTTCAAAACTGAAGAAACAGGTCAGAGATTAAGCAATTTGCCCCAAAACACAGAGCTAGTCTGTGTCAAAAGATCTAGTTGTTTCAGAATTTTGCCTGCAGAGATGTTTTTTAAACTATCATACTCTGTATGTAATTAGAGAATTTGGTAAACTTAAAATGAACAGAGGGTGCAAATTGAAATTCAGTTTTCAAACAAGAATGGCCTGGAGCAACCCTTAAAGTCTTATCGTGCCTTTTATTTGGACGATTTCCTTCAAGCAAGCTAAGATTAAATACCTTTACGGAGAACAAGTATAAAATAAATTTGGCTCTACTTTTCTCACTTTGAAGTCTCTCATTGAATTGTCTGGATATCACAGCCAATAACAGTACTATCACAACAAATTAGTAAACCTTTAAAATCTTCAGGTAAAACACACTGCCCAAGTTTACCACTAAGTAAACTAGAGTAAATAACAGCAAGATGGACAGTACCTCTGAAAAGCTTCAAAGCATCAGCAAAAAACAGCATGAACAAGATATTCCTTTCATGACAAACTAGAATTCTGTTGCTCTAACACCACAATAAGATCTGTTTTAAAGACAAACACTAGCCTGAGATAGAACAAATATATGTTATTTCAAAATGTGTACCGAAATTCAGAAAATTTTCACTGAAAATCTAAAAGACCCTATCAGGGGGCTAGAAAGATGGCTCCATGGTTAATAACACAAGCTGTTCTTCCAGGGGACCCAAGTTCAATTCCTAGAACCCACATGGCATCTAACTTTCTAGAACTCTACTCCCAGGGCACCTCATAGCCTCATCTTGTCAACTTGGGCAGGTGGTGCACAGACATACATGCTGGCAAAACACCCATATGCATAAATGAATATTTTAAAAGACATAGACTTAAAAAACTCTTTATCACAGCTGGAGAGATGGCCTGATGGGTGAGAGCACTGACAGTTCTTCCAGAGGACCCAGATTTCATTCCTAGGACCCACGTGGTGGCTCACAACTGTATGCAACTTATGCATGTGATGCAGATATACGAAGGCAAAACACCAACACATATAAAATAAATAAAAGTTAAAAACTATCAGTTTATTTCCTGAAAGAGCCATCTCACCAACATAACTGGACTAAATTTGGACAGCCAAAAGTGGGTTACCTACTATTCTCACTAAGTTAACAAAAAGCAGGTTACTTCCATAAGTTTTTGGAACTAATGTTTTATTAGTTTTTTGATATTTTCATACAATGTATTTCAGTCATATTCACTTTCCTTCCACCAACTTTTCCCAGATACCCCATCCTTCCCAACTTCATGTTCTTTTTAAAAAAAAAATCAGAACAAATTTGTGCTGCCCAAATATTCTTGGATGTGTGTCCTTCCACTGGTGTGGTCTGCTTACCAGGGTCCACACTATTAGAGAAAACTAACTCTCCTTTTCCAAGCAGCTAAGAACTGCAGTAACTTTTATGCCCAGATCCCCTCACTAAGCTGAGAGGAGTCTGGGCTTGTACAAGTCTTGTGCATCCTGCCACAACTATTTTAAGTTCCTATGCACACCTGCCTCGCTGTGTTTTTCAAATTATCTATTTGAACTTCAGCCATGGGCTTCACGGGAAACCAAGACTAAGGCACTACATTTCTAAAGCAATCCAGGAAAACCTAAACATCCATAAGGTAACGGAAGTACACAAAGCATGAAGCTCTGTGGGCAATGGTTCTATAGGAAAATCCATTTAGCATTCCAACTCAGTAACCAACGCACTCTGCCTTATTAAGTTCTGGAAGTAGAAGGAAATCTTCCCTCACTAAGGAAAGTCTGAGCTTCCTTAAGATCTGATCAAAGCAGAGCAGGAGAAAGGGCATGAAATAAGGACAGAAGTCAGAGCTGGGGGGGGGTAGGGGAGAGATCAGAGATGAAGACGACAAAACCTAGTGAAGAGGCAGACGAAGTTGAGACAACAGCTGAAGGAAGGACTACAGAGGATGAGAGTGGGGTGGGTAATGGAGAGAATGACGGAACACTGCCCACTGGCTGCTACAAACTCAGCTTCTTGACTCCTAAGGAGAAGAGAGACGAGAAGCCACAGCAAGAGTCTTGCACTGCCTCCCTCACTTCGTCCGTTATTCTCATTCTCCTTTTTAAGACACAATCTGGTGGGCCATGGGGTCTTAAGTGCATTCCTCTTGACCTGCTACAGCAAAAGAATTCAGACCAGAGGATGGATTTAAAGGCTTTGAAGCCCTCTTCACTCTTCATGAACACTGCACAAGACTCCAGCGTTAGCTGAGAGCTAAAGGAAAGACCCAGGGAGGGGCAGGAACAGCATAAGAGAGGAAGGAATATAAGCTGAGAGATTTTTAAGTAGGAAGAAAAGTGAAATTTTGGAGAGTAGGATAGTAATCTAATAGAGATCTCAATTAATTAAACAATAAAAATGCTCTTAAATATTTAGGATTCAGTTTGACAGTTCCAAGTATTTCATTACATCCATTTCACTTTTAGATAAACAAATATTTATGGTTAGGATATTAATACAGGGTTATGTCAAAGGTATGAAAATAAACTTCTAGAGACATACAATTTTCTGGTGTACTTTTTAGCATAGTGATCATGCAAATCATGTCAGCACTGCTTTCTGTTTATTTGGTAGGCTTTATCATTTATCAATATTTTCCACTCTAATAGGCAAAATACCAGGAGTAATTCCCTTCCCAAGTAAAGTATATTTAACTCTTTCTTCAGAGTACAACTATAATTAAAAACCTGCTCCTTCAGCCCAAAGATTATTCGTCAACATTGTAAGGTGTTATTTAAAACAACCCCACACTCCACAGAACACATACCCAGATATACACTGAGTAACACAGAAATCCTTTTTCCATGTCCAGGAGCCAGTGCTGCTCCACTCCTAAAACAGTTCACATCTCTAACAATGAAGCAGGAAAACCCTCAGCATTTTCAGTCAAAGATAACCACATGGTTAACTCTGACCAAATGACCTGCTGGAGGATGAGCACCACTTAGGTGTCATCTTCCTCCCGACCCCACCCCCAACTTGCCTGGCTGTTCTTCCAGTTGAACTCTACCCAGATGTGGGGCCTCTCTCTTGAACAGAGATAAGAGCTAGGATGTCGAGCTCAACAGCACATGAGAGATCCAACAGCAGAGACCAGCAGGAGCCAAGAGTAATGTCTCCACCGCCCGACACCTCTGCAAAATGTCCCCGTGATTTCACCAACAGCGCAGACACACACTGCTCTGGGATATCTAAACTCTGTCCATCACTAGGCCCATAAGAGAAGCTCTTGATTGTTTTAGTATTGACCCCGTTTTCTGCAAAACAAAATCTAACTAAAACTTTGAAACTACATGAAAAGAAGAAAAGCAAAATTGAACCATGTGTTACCATAAAACTCCCGCAAAGCAGAGTGAGGCCCCTATAAATATACTCCTATTTTACTTTAGTACTGCAATTTTAAATAGGATTCAAGATTGGAGTAAATAAAACATTTACTCTTTGAGGTATGACATCCTAGGTATGCTGAACAGAAGGCGAGGTTACCAAAAACGTGAATTTCAGGTATAGGTCACTACTAGCTATTTGGAATCAATCTTTACTCATCAACTCAAACTGCACCTCTGCCTAGAAAATGAATACATCACAAATGAAAAAAATTCCCGAGATTATCTTTTGTTAAGGACACACGACAATCTTCAACAGAATCAAATGGTTTCTTTACAACAAAACTTTGCATTCTCAATGAATTCGTGTCTGCACATAAACACATACAGACCATGTGAAAAGAGCAGTCTCTAACCAGGCACACATGGCTCTGAGTTCCAGCACTGCCCCGTGCTCACTGGACAACCTCAGCTGTGCAAGCTCCAGAAGATGTCGTTATCTGATAGCAGCGACATTTTCTTAGCACAGAGCAACTCTGAGGATTACATTGAAACGCACACTGCCCAGCAAGTCCAGTGACTGTATATACTCAATGGTAACTTGGTTTGCTTCCACACAAACTGTACAGGGTGGTCTGCAATTAAAGAAAAGAATGTGTCAGATAAACAGAAGAAAATTCGGCGTGATTGAACATTCACTAAGCTCTGTCAAATGTAACCATGGCAATTGTATATTTAATATCTACCTTCACTAAAGTCAACTTTGCCTTGATTAGGCCAATTCTAGGCCAAAGGGGAGGGAGACTTCTAGACTTGTAGAAATTCATATAACACACTTATTTAAAACTATGTACGTGGAGAATTTAAGGAGTACTTGCATTTTTCTCGTGTCCATTGCAGGAATTACCATAAGAAATGATGTACTCTGTAATTGAACATGACACAGTTAAACGTCCATTAAAAATAAACCTTCCTGATCATGTTTTCTTTTTATGCATATTCTTTTATAGCCCTACAAATCATTCGTAAAGCAAAAAGGAAACTTCTCCCACCCCATGCAAGCGTACAGAGCAAGCTCAGTTCACAGGACTCCTTCCTTTTCTTTTACAAACTCACAAGTAAAGACACGGCGCAAACTGACAAATGTTAGTGAAGAACATAACTGAAGAGCCCTACCTTGTCAGGAATTTTTCTCAAAAGAAAAACAAAAATCTAAGTGCTAGGCTTCAGTACAGACAATGCTTTATCTTCCGACTCATCGAGAGTACGAACTTTTGGTTCTTTATTGTGCAACTTACTTTACCTTGTCTACACCTCGCCTCCACCTATCCTACTTACTGTACTTTCTAAGCAGGTACACAGCACTAAACCCTAAGCCTCCAACTAGGAACAACTCGAATCTCTTGCTGGACCTCAGAGCACTGCTTAATGTCATCGTCAAACGAAGGCGAGGTCTTTGCTTTCCTCACCACCTGCCAACAATTATTTGCAAACCTCCTGCACAACAGTCATTACTATTATTACTAACCTTGTGCACAGGTCCCAGCCCCTTCAAGAGAAGCAGCCTCAGTCCTGGCGAGCCCTAGTCCCAGGAACACCTTACTGAGGCTGGAGATCTGTACGGAGAGATTCACTCTGCAGATGTCCAGGCATCATTCCCCTTCACCCGAGGGCTGATGGCAATCAAGCCTCTCCCCACACACACACACACACACCCGCAGCCACTCCCTCTCCCCTCGGCCTCGGGGCGTTTGGGGCGTCCGGGCGGGCGCAGCCGCCACGACAGGCCCTGCGCAGACCTCCCACAGCCTCATACTTCCCCGTGTCTGCTAACAGCCTGAGGCCGAGCCGAGCCCCTGAACCCCCCGCAGTCTCGCACACGCCCAACGTCGTGGGCGCGGGG